>VWYK01021677.1:4980-16490 GCA_013399775.1 Semnornis frantzii | reverse complement strand
CACCCTAACCTGGTACATTAATGTGGAAACTCTCTTTCCAGAGAGTAATGCACAACAGAGATGGGAATGAAATGTATTTGTTTGTGGGCCCACAGACCATGAGCTGTAGTGAGCACCTGTGAAGCTATTACTGTATATATCCTTGACTCCATCATAGGAAACAAGAGCAGTTTTGAGAGAAGCAACATCTTCTTTGAACTCTGGCAACAGATGGTGACAGTGAGCTGCTTGATTGGCTCCAGTGTGACATAGAAATCCTGCAGCCATTTAGACAGGAGCCTACTTTCTAACTCCCTCTCCTCTAAATCATTCCTGGACTTTTGGACCTCAACTAAAATAGGTGATGACAAATGCTTTTGAAGATGACAGTCAGATGTGAAGAAGAAATAAAGGATTGAAGAGGTACAAAAAAGACTGACTACAAGCTCTGACTGACTATGAAAACATCCACTTGCACATATGCAGGTGCTTCCTTCTGAGATGGATTCTTTATTGCATTAATTTTTAGATCAAAGATTGGAGCAACAGGCAAAGTTTAGCCTGTTACTACCTGAAGATTATGGTAGTGGAAATTCACCTCTGATCACTGGCTTGGTGAGTCCCTTAGGCAGAAGCCACATACTTTGGTGCAACTGTAACAATTATGATACAGTGACATGTTATTCATACCATATACACCGTCCTTTGGGAACCCCCAAGCATGACAAAACATTTTTCAGCTACTAAAACTTGCTTGTCAGTGGACAGATCCCTCTCAAGAATGACCCTGTATTGATTTGTAATTGCTACAGTAGTGTCAATGCTCTCACTTTACCTATTTTACTTCTAGTGTCCCAAGAAACAACAGGGAATAAAAAATAACAAAGTGTATGAAACATCCCTGGTATTCCCACAGACTGAGGAGTTCTAGTATGACACACCACCACTCATTTTACTTAAGAACTTCAAAACCTCTTTGCTTTCTTCTAATTCTGTAAGAATTTTTTGGTCTCAATATTAATATTGAGACAAACTCTCTTTGTTTACTTTTGAAAAAAGCCAATTAAGTTGGTAGATGAATAGTGAGCTAAGTAACACAAGCAGGAACAATCTGGGGTTGTGCTAATTTTTCTCTTCTCGTCCTCTCTTCTTGCCGGGGCATCCACAGTTAGTTACTGCTTGGAGACAAGACATTGGCCTAATTGAAATGGCCATTCTTAGGAACTACATTTGTTTTATATGAGCTTCATCAGCTTGAATAATTGGAATACCTAAGCATCTGAATGCACTGGGTGTAGAATAGAGTCAGAACCAGACCCACAGGAGCCTCAGGCATTACAATGTTCAGTCAAATCAATACTTCATTCGTCCCAAGAAGTGGAAACACTGCAGGAAACATGTTGTGAGTTACCTGTATGTTTTTAACTTTTTCTTGCTTTTCCCTACTATTTTCAGATCACCATTCAGGGCAGTGAGAAATATGAGGGTGAATAACTTAAAGTAGAGAACAAATTGAACACAAGTTTCCCTGAGCTTGGATTAGTCACTGGATAGAAATGCTATGAATGCCAGCGGCAGTCTCCACCTTTTTTTCTGAGATTTGATCATCTAAGTATGCTCTGGGCTTCCATTCTGGACCAAAATCACTCTGGCATGAAAGATGGAGGGAAGCTTATTTTGTTTGGAACAGAAATGAGCTAGGTTCATCAACACTTGACAAGCATGATGTTGGAACTTTTCAGACACTACACTTGCAGGAGACAGTACTGCTCTGCAAGTACTGGGAGGCTGAAGGAATGCTCGCCGATGCTAGGCATGCTACACACGTGGTCAGAGCTGCTGTTTAAACATCTAAAGGACTGAGGCCTAAGTTGTTCTTTCAGGAAGCACTTTTGCTGTAAATGTTTCTTCCAACATTTAGAACTTTGTTCACAACACCAAAATCACATTAGGAAGAAACAATCTATGTTTTGCCTGGTTTATATTTGTAATAACCTCTAAGAAAATGTTAAATACTGACCTAAATCTCAGTGTCATACCTGCAGCATTTTTACTTTTTATTTCTGCTCTGCTCTAATTTTGGAAGAAAATGTTTATTTTTCAGGTATTATTTAGTATTTAGCCAGCTTTATCCCATTCTTCCTGAGACTGATGATCATATTGGACCTGTTGCTCTTAGTTATAAGTCAGTCATATGTGAGGTTCCCCTCCCAAATATTTCAGTGTTTTTGAATTCTGCAAAGTGTCCCTCAAATGTTAATACTCTATATTCTCATAACAGAGGAACTGACAGAAAGAAATGGGTTTTAAAGTGTCTAGCATCAAGTATAAAATCTGTTAAGGTGAAGAATTTTAACTAGAAAAACTTTTTTACAGAAGAAATAACCATGTTTTGATTATTCTAAAAACCTCTCTGACTCTTCAAATACTAAAACCTCTGTAAGTTTCAGTATCACTGGAAATCTGCACCTGCAGCAGTGTATTTTTGTGGATAAGAATTAAAAACCTATCACAGGGAGTATCACTCTTCTCAAAATAGTTAATCTTTATTCTGGTCTATAATTACTATTCTTCATGGTCAAAGAAAGCCTTAGCTTGAAATGGTTGGCCACCGAGTGCACAAGTGGTGGCATCTGCTGTGAAATCCCTTTGGTTTCACAGCAGCTTCTGCCTTGGGATGTATGATTTCATTTAGGGGATCATCTCTGGCAGAGCATGCATTTGCATTTAAAATTGAGAAAACCATTCCCATCTTTGAAGTTAAAGACATGTTCCAGTGCTGGGCCGAAGTGTTGGTACAGAGAGGGGAGAAGAGGTAACATGGTCAAATATTCCATTTGTGGAAGAGGACACATCTTTGTCAACTGACAAGAAACTTGTTGACACCTGCAGCAAACCTGAGCTGTATCACTTCAGCTTCCCCCTCGACAACAGGGGACTCCTGGCAGCAGAAGCACTGCTCATAAGGAAACGTGGAACCTCTGCCTGCTGCAGGTCATTAGGGCTAAGCTGGGAGGGTAGAGCAGCCGTGGCAGCGTAAAGTGTTTGCACTGAGTCACCTAGATGTGTCGGTCTAGCTTCCAGCTTCTTCCTGCAAGCTTTGTCAGCTTTCTTATCACTCTAGGGTATGTTAAAATCTTTTGGAGTACAGCCTGTGTCCACAAAGTTTGCTGTCTAGATCCAAACAAATCCGTGGGACAAACCATTTTCTGCACACTGGAATTTGTGTTTTGTGTAAGAACTGAGGCAGGAAGACACAAAAAGCTTTGAAGAAAAGGTCTTAAGTTTTAAATAGTGGCTTCTTGTGGGTTTTTGTGTGTGTGCGTTGTTTTTTTTTTTCTTTTTTTCTCCCCCACAGAAAGGCATGGGAGGAGGGAAGGACGCAGAGTGGTAGAGCTGCAGGGATTGATTTATCAGTCGAGAGCTCGCCCTGGTGGCCTGTAAGGAGCTTGTTCTTTCCAAATATATCTTAAAAGAAAGGTCCTTATACTGGGACTGTGAAGTACAATTTAAGGCTGAGACAACTAGTTTTTTCTTGACTGGGCTTTGAATGATGATAGTCCATTTTGACCACGTGGATCTGAGTTTGACCAGGAAGTCCTTCTGGCCAAGCCAAGTGTACCTATGCACACAGGCCATGTGAGGAATAAAGGCTTGCCCTTAAATGCAAAGGGTGTAAGCTGTATGGGTGGAGGCACAGATCTGGTTTCTCACAGCTGTTCTCAAGGGACCCTGGTTCCTGTTACACAGCTGCGCTATATCAGAACATAGCTTGACTAGGAGTAGCTGAAAGCTGGGAGCTGGATACCTGGGGAGGATAATGAAGATCTTAAAGAGAAGAAGGGTTATAGGTTGTTTAAGATAGTTAAAACCTCTTTATGTGCCTTGGGTTTTGACTGTGGAATGATACTTCCTGCTTAAGTTAAGGGTTAGTGAGACACTCTGGCTTTTAAATGTTCTAGTTATACAGACGTAGAAAATTTCTTTTGGCTGCTGCTGTAGTGTGAATTCTGGAAACTCCCATCAATCCCTTGTACTTTCATCACTGTAAAAATGCTAGATAGGATGAGCAGATTAGTAAGTGAACTGCAGGATACTATAGTGCAAAAGAAATGAAATATATATTGGAACGAATCTCTTTCTCTCCAAGGTATGGTAGTCTTCTACACTGGACTTGGTTTCTTGGTTCTGGAGTGTACTAGTCACAAAACTGTTTTACAGATCTTTTTTTCTCATATTAAATAATCCTTTCTATTTCTGGGCCAAATGATTTCATTATTGCATGCAAAATGGAACAGCTTTAATTGGGTGAGTGAGAGTATATGTTGTTTGAATACTCAGGATTACTCTGCTGTGCTTTTAGCCTGGCATGTCTCAATGATTGCAAGTGTTAACTCATTTGGCTTTCTGTTCCATCTCTTTCTGTACAAGTGTTTCATCCATAGCTGTCTGGAGAAAATTGTTTCCTTGTCTGCATATGAATTCTTCTGCAGATTAAATGGAGGATTGTCTGTCTCACATATTCTATGTGAAATAGGGTAGAATTATTTAATAGGTTAAAGAGTGCATCTCCTAAGATGTTGTTGGTAGGATGAGAGTATCCTAGCTAGATGACAAGCTGGCTGTGGATACAACAGTGCTTAAACTATAGCTATGTGTTGGATAAAAGCTGTGAAAAAAAATTTGAGTAGGTTGGACTTTGTAAGCTACCCTTTGTTCAATTCTGTCTAAAAGGGAGGAAGCCAGCATGCGGTTGTAACTCTCAGTACTTCTGAAAGTAAAATTATTTTTAGACCATGTGACAATTACTGTGATAGATTGAAAACCTGTGCAGCTTTTCTTTGAACCACAGATAGCTGTCAGCAATCTGATACTAATGGGTACTACAATAAATCCATTATACCTCTATGTTATTTATACAGAGCTATGAAATGGAATTGGAGGGCTGATTATAAAGTAATTTGGAGAATTTATTATTACAACTTTTTTTTTGTTCCCCCCTACTCATTCTGCTTATACGCAACAGGTAAGAGGCTCTGAAAACATCTCTAGGCATAATTTATGCAATGAAAGCAGACTGTAATAAAATCTAGGATAGAAAAATAGATTTTGGGTCTGACAAGATGCTGTCAGATAAAATACTGTCACTCCTGAGTTAGGCTCATTAAAGCTATAAGGGAAAGAGGGNAGGCAGGGAGAGATGAAAGAGACAGGATAAAATCTGCTGTAATAGCATTGTACAAGTGATTCAGAAATTCCCCAGCTACAGGACCTAGACACTTTAAAATAAATTAATGCTTCTTGCTGTGAGCTTTTATTAACAACCATGCTACATATAGTGTTGTTTTGAAGCAGCAGCAGAATGCTGAAATTATGACTCTTACGGAACTAATGAACTCTTTTAAAAGAAAAAAAATTAGTTTTAAGAGCAAATGCATATGTCTATGGCTTTAGACTTTTCTGAGAAACCTGTGCTTGAAGAATGAAGCATTAACAGGTTAACAGATTGTAATAGATTTTAGTGCACATCTTGGAGTGGAATTTCAAAGACACCCATCAGTTGAATTTAGATCTCTCAACAGGCATCCAAATTTTCAAAATATGTCAGTGTTGAACAGGACATGAGAGGCAAATCTCAAGCCAGACTTTTAATTCAGGCTGTACCCAGCAATTCCTTATTACCATTGTTATTAAGTGAAAGCTACCAAGTATTTAACAGCTCCATAAACCTTGCCTATAAAAGTCAACTCTTAGCTTCTTCCCACTGAAATAGAGGCAAAACTCCTGTTGATTTCATGATCAAGCCTCTGAGGTCTTATTTCATCATTTTGCCATTCAAAGATGTATGTTATACTGCAATAGTGGAGAACCGTCATAGTTTATTGTGCTCTTTTGCAAGTGTTACACTGAATTTTCCTGAACTGTGAAATGCACCAGAAGCTTTTATACCTGTTCAAATTTTTGTAAGGTTTTTGTAGGAAAGACATGAAGACACCTTCAATTATTTGCCAAAAAATAGATTTTCATGAGAAATTTTTGAATTGCACACAATGGAAGTTAAAGGTAGACTAAAAAGTAAGGATACTTCAGGTGGACTGAATTATCATTGATTTAAAGAGTGATGGGATTTCCTGGCAGGATCACAAAAAGAGAGTGTACGGTCTTTAATTCATGTAAGATATTAAACATGAGCTTGCCACATGGCATGATGGTACACTGGATGTCTGCAATGCCATATTTCTCCTGTGTACAGTTCTTATCAATGATAAATTCCCAGAATAAACAGACTGATTTGCTTTATGGTGCTCTTGCTTAATGCTGATTACAGTATATAATTCTCTATGCCATGTCTGGTCAGCAGATGTATTTGGACATTATACAGCTTGCCAAGTCTATGTGCTCCCAGAATACAGAATGATCTGCCAGTTATTGCCATCATGGGTGGTATTTTCACTGTGGTTCTGCGAAACTGTTGTCATTAACCCAGCAATTGTGCAATAACTTCTGCAAAACATGGTTCAGTTCCTTAGGATATTGAGATTTCTTGGTGAGGCATTGACTGCTTAATAGATCAGAAAATAGAGGACAAAGGCAAATGTGTATTTAATTTCATATTGGAAAAAGTAGAGGAGAAACACTATAAATGAACTGTCTATTTACTCTCTGTGAAATTAAATAGTCCGAGCATTTCTTCCAATAAAACTGATTATAGGGTTCAGAAATTACTTAGATTGCAGATTGAAGCTGTGCCAGTTTTATCTGAGAGATCTCTGTAATTGCAGCAATAGAATGCTTGCAAATTCATGTTGCTTAGTAACATTATGGACAAAGTTATGAGGAAGGAGCCATACTTTTCAGCATATACATTCTTTCACTGCCTTTTCTGTTAGAATATAATTCACTACTTGCATGTCATTATTCTAGCGTTATGCTCTGGCACGACACAGTTTCTGCATCCTCTCTTCCTTGGATTTGTCCATGTGAAGATCTACCTGAGTGAATAATTTTTATACAAGGAGTAGTTAAAACTTCAAGGACACTGCTAAGTCAGGTGCATCCATAAATCTTTGCAGGTTCTTGACACAGTGTAGTTATGCTAAAGTTAGTTACAAGTGCAGCGTAACCGCAGCGCTGTGGATGCTAATGGATGCTGAATACTTGCCCGGTAAAAGGGAAAGCCATGCAAGTGCAGACAGATGACAAATAATAATCATATTTAATAAACATTAAGAATATGATGCATGTATCTTCACCTTCACCTAATATTTGTCCTCACACCTTCTTCTAATAGTATCACCACTTATATTCATAAAAATATGTTTCTCAACAGAAAATGATAATCAAAATGAACTTCATTGCATGCACATACTCTCAACTCGAGGCTCAAAATGTGGGAAAAATTTGTCTCTCAGCCAATGAACACCAACATCTTGGCTTTGCCAAGTCTTAATGTCATGAGGAGGGAATCCTTGAAAGCCTACAGGAGACAGGTAAAACGTTCAGAAGGAAAGAGGGCTGAAAGGAGGCAATTCTGCTTTTTAGGAGGAATAAAAACTAAAATATCCACAGGTACCTGATTGATAGAGAACCTTATTTTTCTCTGGAAAGTATAGGTTAAAATGAAAGATTTATATGCTACGTTTCAGGAAAAAAAGGAATTAATTGATTGGCTAACTCATAGGAGCCGATCTTGTATATGTTTGATGTGGAGAGTCAGATCTGTTTGATTCAATTCTTTGAAGATCTTCACCGGATGCAGAACAGATGTAGCTGCTCTTGACTTCTGTTGTCTTCATTAAGCATTCATCATATTTGCAGCTAAAGTAATACCTACAGTGCTGAAGATGTATCCTAAGACTTGCATATTTTAATGTTGTGGTTATAACTGTAATGAAACCTTTTCAGTATTGAGGAAGAAGGTTTTATCTTTTGTGTGTGTTTTTGTTTGGTTTGTTGGGCTCTTTTCCCTTAAAATTTTTCATATGTGCAATATGTGAAACTCTAACACCTTTCTGTCGTGTGTCTAGATCAAATGTAAAGCAACTATAAAAAGAATACAACCATACCACACTATTAGATATGACACTGGGGAGGGTCTTGGTCTTTTTTATTGTTGTCCTCTTGCATGCTTGCTCTCTCTCTCTCTTTTTTTTTTTTTTAATGCCTAACTCTGTGGAAGGTTGTTTCAGAGAGTCAAACTAGAATAAAGTTAAGGCAAAAATTTTCTATCCAGAAGATATTACAATCAGTTAATTTGATTTGGATAGAACAAAATCTAGTTATTGTAATCAGATGAGGTCTGTGTTATAAAGCTCAAAGAAAAGTCAGCAGTATGATGAGTGCTTTCTGATTTGCATTCGTCCTAAGGCTATGAAAATGTTGTGCAAGTGTAACTTAACAGCATGGACACTTATTTTGGTATGAGCTCATGTTTCGCTTCAGGACAGAAAAGATATCCTTGATAAAGGGCAAATTGCAAGAAAACTTTCTTAAACCAATATAATAATGTTATATTGCTTTAATTAGATAATTTAAAACCTGAATGAAGTTAAACTAGTGCCATTCTTCCAAATAAAGGCCTGAGATCACCTGCATGTTTCTCTAACAGGGTGCAAGTTAAAATGTGTAAAGTAAATCTTATGCTTGCTTTAAAGCCCATTTATCCTAATCCAGTAGGATAACATCATTAGTTTTCTTTGCATAATTTTTCTCCTTTATTTGTTATTATTTAAATCTCATTTATAGTAATAGCATTAAAATATACTTTCCTTTCTGACTAGTGGGCATCACAGTGTGAGACTGCTCATGCTTTTCAGGCAAATGGTGTGTACCCAGATGATAACTTGGGGATTTTCCAAAGCAAGAGCTGTGTATGGTGGAGGAGGCTGCCCAAAACTGATCATTGCTGGTTTAGGAACTGGCTGGAGGGCCGAGCCCAGAGTGGTGGTGAATGGTGCCACATCCAGCTGGAGGCAGGTCACTAGCAGTGTCCCCCAGGGATCAGTACTGGCCCCCATCCTCTTTAACATCTTCATTGATGATCTGGACGAGGGCATCGAGTCAGTCATCAGCAAATTTGCAGATGACACCAAGCTGGGGGCGGATATTGATGGGTTGGAGGGCAGAAGGGCTCTGCAGCAGGACCTTGACTGCCTGGACAGATGGGCAGAGCCCAACGGGATGGCGTTCAACAAATCCAAGTGCCAGGTGCTGCACTTTGGCCACAACAATCCCATGCAGAGCTACAGGCTGGGGTCGGAGTGACTGGAGAGCAGCCAAACAGAAAGGGATCTGGGGGTGCTGATTGACACCCACCTAAACATGAGCCAGCAGTGTGCCCAGGTGGCCAAGAAGGCCAATGGCATCCTGGCCTGCATCAGGAATAGTGTGGCCAGCAGGAGCAGGGAAGTCATTCTCCCCCTGTACTCTGCACTGGTTAGGCCACACCTTGAGTACTGTGTCCAGTTCTGGGCCCCTCAATTTAAGAAGGACATTGAGGTACTTGAATGTGTCCAGAGAAGGGCAACGAGGCTGGTGAGAGGCCTCGAGCACAAGCCCTATGAGGAGAGGCTGAGGGAGCTGGGATTGTTTAGCCTGGTGAAGAGGAGGCTGAGGGGAGACCTTATTGCTGTCTACAACTACCTGAAGGGTGGTTGTGGCCAGGAGGAGGTTGCTTTCTTCTCTCAGGCAACCAGCACCAGAACAAGAGGACACAGTCTCAGGCTGCACCAGGGGAGGATTAGGCTCGAGGTGAGAAGAAAGTTCTTCACTGAGAGAGTCATTCCCTACTGGAATGGGCTGCCCAGGGAGGTGGTGGAGTCACCGTCTCTGGAGGTGTTCAGGGAAGGTTCAGATGTGGCACTTGGTGCCATGGTCTAGTCTTGAGGTCTGTGGTAACGGGTTGGACTTGATGATCTTTGAGGTCTCTTCCAACCTTGGTGAAACTGTGATAGTTTTCCAAAGCCTCCAGAACCAAGAAGAAAGTATTTATGTTTGATGTGATAGGTATGCATCGTATCTATTTCTCTTGTAGTATGTACATCATCAAAACAGATGTACGCCTATTGGTGTGCCATTGCTGAACTCAGTTGTACTGAGGAGGAGTATGTATTAACCCAGAGATAGACACTGGCAAGACTGCTACAGGTCTGCTACAGACCTGACAGTTAAATGGTGATGTGGGTGTTCAGGTCTGTCACAGCCTTGTGCTTAGTGAAAGGACTCCTTCACCAGCATAAAACACAAGACATGCTAGCTGCACTTTGAGAGGAGAAAAGGATTCACCATTTGGTCTGCTTGCAGGACTAAGGTTTCCAACTAATTTGTGGTTAAAATATATTAAAAGTGATTAAGTGATGTGTGGGTTTGTTGGTTTTTTTCTTCTTTCTTCCTTCCATTCTTGAAAGGGCAGAAACAGTGACCAGTCTTCTGTGATATGAATCAAAACTCTGGTTATACACAAGAGCAGACAAAGTAATAGAACTGCATGCTTGGAGACAAATCCAATATATCTGGCATCCAGTAAATTTTTCTCTGAATGAAGTATCTGCTTTCTCTGAATGAAGTATCAAAGAAACCTCTATTGAAAAGAGGATGCATTTTTGTAGTGTAGGTATATGTGCAGATTGAAGCACCTTTATATTGTCTATTGGCTTTGAAATGTTGGTGTTCTTTAAAAGAAGGTAACCCCAACTTTTTTTGAGTTATAGGCCCTCCCTCTAGTAATAGGAAATGTCATGCAAGCTTAATAAGACTGTTTCCAGCTGAGTTTGACTTTTGCAGTGTCTGTATGTGGACTTGAAGGTTGTTACAACAGTGTTTTTTCCCTGTTCATAAAAAATAATCCTTTTTTTGTTTGTTTTTTAGAGTCAAAATTTCCTTTTGGTTGCTTATATTCAGGTGAAAAAAAAAAAGTAGCTTTACTAATCCAGTTCTTGTGATGTGGAGGCTTTTTTGTTAGTAGTTATTTCAGGTTTGGTTTTTGGGGTTTTTTTGAGGTGAAGAATATTCAGTCTAGAGAAGAGAAGGCTTCGAGGAGACCTTATAGTAGCCTTCCAGTATCTGAAGGGGACCTACAGGAAGGCTGGGGAGGGACTACTTACAAGGTCTTGTAATGACAGGACAAGGGGCAATGGGTTTAAACTGGCAGAGGGGAGATTTAGACTGGATGTTAGGAGGAAGTTCTTTACAGTGAGGGTGGTGAGAGACTGGCACAGGTTGCGCAGGGAGGTTGTGGCTGCTCCCTCCCTGGAGGTGTTCATGGCCAGGTTGGATGAGGCCTTGAGTGACCTGTACTAGTGGGAGGTGTCCAAGCCTATGGCAGGGGGTTGGAACTAGATGATCCTTGAGGTCCCTTCCAACCTTTTGTGGTGGAAGGCCCGAATTATGTGCCTGGAGCACATATCCTGGGTATCCGCCTCCTCTCTGCCCTTCTTCTCGGGGGGAGAGGCGGGAAAGCAGACAAAAGCCTTGGCACCTAACGGTCTGCAGGGGTCATGGTGCTGGACTCGTGTGTCTCCCCTTTTTTGTGG
>VWYK01021656.1:55223-84693 GCA_013399775.1 Semnornis frantzii | reverse complement strand
GGCCGGGACCGGCGGCCAAGGCGAGCGTCCCGCGGGGCGGCCCAAAGCCTCGGTGCCGCTTCCTCCCCCTCGGCCTGGCCGCACCGGCAGCCGCCCAACGGCCGTGTGGGGAACGGCGCCAATCGCCCCGGGGCCGCAAGCGGAGTGCCCCTGGCGCCCGGCCCCGCGGTCCTGGGGCAGGCTCGCAAGGCAGCCGCCGGAGCTCGGGTGACTCCGAATCTTCTATTGCGGCACAGGGAAGAGGGCGAGGGAGGAAAGCGGCAGCCTCCAGCGGGCCTCGCCTGACGGCGATCCGCCCCTGGCAGAGAAGGGACAGGACCGCCGCGTTACCGCCAAACCGAGTCACTGTGGCTTGCCTTAACGCATTGCCCACCTTCCTCTCACACACCAATCGTTCTAGCCCTGCTCCCCTGGAAAGAGAGGGACTCGATACCTCCCCTGCTCTCTGATACACCTTCTACAGTGATAAGGATCGACCATTCCTCTTCCCCTCTTCAGTCCTCCTAGAGCTCAACCCCATCCTCTGCCAACCACACACCCGCGGTGCAACTCTTCATGTGCACCCAGCTTAGGGCTGAAAATGCCACTTCCCTCTGAGGTCTGCCATAAACCAGGAACAAGGGGAAGAAGCATTACGGATTTCTTTTGCTCCAGGGGACATTTTGTGCTGTTGCTGTGCTGTTTGGCCCTTCTTGCTCATTTCTTAAACACAGAAAGCTGAATGCAGTTTGTTCATCTTGAGGTTTTTTATTTGTTGTTGTTTGAGTTTTCCTGCCAGTTGAAGATTTCAGATTTAGGTGTGCCCCACCTGAGCCCTAAAGGCCATTTCTGACACAGGTCAGAATGAATGAAATGCAGACCAGCATTTCACCTAGGCAGCAACCTCTCACCTACTAACAAAAATTCATGCTCTGTACCATGATTTTAATTTTGCCCCATGTAAAGAAAATATTTGTAACCATGTTCTCTGCATTAAGGACCTTCTTTATTGGATTTCTAGGGGCTTGGTCGTGTGTTTTATTTTCCTTAGGTTTATTATTCTGTTTACCATTTGCAAACAAATATTTAATCTAAGCCATGCCACCTTTGATGTTTGCTTTCAGGCTGCTGCCTTTAATAAAGTGTGCAGACAAACATTAGTAAATCACAATTCAACAAATAATTCAGCAGAACATTTAAATGAGCCTTACAAAATGTCCAGGTTTGAAAGATTTCTTTCGTAGTTAAGTGTTTTGCTTTCTTCTTTATCTCTCTTAAACAGGTTGCATTGAGGTAAAGCTTTGCCGCTGTGAATAGAGCTCATTAACATG
Organism: Semnornis frantzii; assembly: GCA_013399775.1. Classification (NCBI taxonomy): domain Eukaryota; kingdom Metazoa; phylum Chordata; class Aves; order Piciformes; family Ramphastidae; genus Semnornis; species Semnornis frantzii. Next base: position 83,383 of record VWYK01021656.1, on the reverse strand, counting down.
CAAGTCACTGGAATTGTCTGCGTGCAGGAGTGCTATGGAGCAGTCTTCGACATGGAGGAGAAATTGTTGCATGTGTTTGATGACAGAAAGCAGTATATCACCGACAGGAAAGTTGTCGTGAGTGGTGTAGCAGCACTCTGGCACCAAACCTCTGACTCCAGAGAGAATGGAAATGGTGGAGCACTGAATGCAAAAAGTATGAGAGCAGTGGTGACAGGAGGTGGAGGCTACTTTGGATACAAGCTGGGATGTGCTCTTGCCAGCACAGGAGCTTCAGTTGTTCTGTATGACGTACACAAGCCTATCTGGGAAGTTCCTAATGGAATCGTGTGTGTCCAGGTATGATAAACTCTGCTCAGAACCATAAAGCATTGTTCATTTGCCTTTTCCATAACATCTTACTAGTCTTCACTGCATCCAAATACCTAATTACAAACGATTGCAGGTCTCAGTGCCCTTCAGTCCCACAGGATTCTGGGTGAGCTGGTGTTAGTATAGCTGAAATAAGCAATGAAAGCTGTAATGCGTAGCACAGAGCAGCTAATTCATCTCCACGCCGTGAGGTGTGGACTCAGCCACCATCCTCATCTGTGCCTTAGTTTAATCAGCTGTAGAATAAGCACAGAGGTTTTATGAAGCTTAATGAATGTTTGTAAAGTCCTTTGAGTTCCATGGAAGGAAAGCAGGATCATCAGCAAGTACTAGAACAGGCCTAGTTTTCAGTCCCCAGCTGTACTGTGACTGCAAGTGTGACTGCCACTGGATGACAAATGCTAACCTGCACCTTTGCTTCCAAGTTCAAATCTGTTTTCTTGTGTATTACAGGCAGATGTCAGGGATTATGATGCCATATTTGCAGCCTGTGAAGGGGCTGACTGTGTGTTTCATGTAGCTTCGTATGGAATGTCAGGAAGAGAGCAAGTGAGTCCAAATCGTTTTGTCATGCTGTTTTGGTGAAGTGCTCTGTGCAAACTGCTGTGCCAGCAGCTGCGAGCTGCCTGCTCACAGAACTGTTCTCCTAGTTGTGTTTCCTCCCCATTAAAAGCTCCAGAAGCACCCTGGAAGGGTTTCTGAAGTTGAAATGGCATTGAAGAGTTCTGAAATAACTCTGAGACAAAAAAGACAGACAAGGGAGGCTGCTTTCCTCCAGACCCCTTACACCTCAGAGTTCCATGTGAAAAGGCAGGATCAGGGAATAAAACCAAACCTGAACTAAGTGATAAATTATGTAGAAACTAAATTGTAACAACAGCTGTGTGCCAAGTCTTACTTTTTTGCTATTAGTGGGTAAAAAGCTGTCAGGGTGTACTCGATGTAGGACTCCAAGTCACAATTTTTATGATTGGGATCACAAACACCCTCCTCCTTACTGTGTTTAATAGAAGGAACTTCACAAATTGCCTTAGCTGAGTAGAACAGCTCAACCAAAGATGTTTGCAGCTGAGCAGTGCATACTTGGAACAGCTCTGGGTAGAGGCAGCTGGCCACTGAAGCACTACTGAAACGTGGGTATTTAACATGTTGCTGCAAGACCTTCAGCAGCTGAAAGTGTATGTTTAGGAGCACTGTGATTCTCTGCTTCATGCAAGACACTGTGCAAACACAAGAAAAATACAGGCACAGTTCAAAAATGATGATTTGGCTTCTTGAAGGCTGGAGCAGCAAGCAGTCAAAGTGCTCTGTTTTGTCACCCAAGCACTAAGCTCATTACCTTTATTGGGGGACATTTATAGCACCCCACTGTTGAATTTAAAAGAGATTATCATTAAAACTTGGCACAATTTCTTTATGCTCCTAGTTGCACAGAGAAGAGATTGAAAGTGTAAACATTGATGGAACAAGATTCATCATTGCTGGTATGTATCTAACCTAACCACTAGGAAAAGGCCAGTTGGCTTTTCTTTTGTTTGGCACAAACTGTTTTCTTTGCATTATTGGCAGAAGGGGAGGAAACATGTTGCTGTTTTCTCCTGTGCCTAGTGTGTGACATGAGAGCCAGCACTGCAGCTCAGCTTCTTCAGCTTTTCTTAACCACATTTGATCTGGTGTCAGAATTCCCTTCCATATAAGGAGTTCCAGGTGTATTACTGGCACAGGTTGCCCAGGGAGGTTGTGGCTGCTGTTCAAGGCCAGGTTGGACAAGGCCTTGAGTGACCTGTACTAGTGGGAGGTGTCCGTGCCTATGGCAGGGGGTTGGAACTGGATGATCCTTGAGGTCCCTTCCAGCCTTCCCATTCTATGATTCTATTTTGTGGCAGCAAGCCTTGCTCCTATCTCCCAGCTTGTGTACAGGCAGTGGGCAGCCCTTGAAGCAGATGGACTGCAGCCACCTGCCTGGCTGGAGCTGAAGGCCTTCTCCACAGGCTGATAGAAGCTCTCCCCAAGGCACAGTGTGATCTGCACCATCCAAATCAGGATGTGATGGACTATAAAGCAGTTGGTTCTCCACTGATGTCTTCCTTTCAAATACACTTTGCATTTCAAACTGCTCAGATATGAAACTGAGGGATTTGCTCTTCTGATATTTGACAGTTTCTCAGAAAAAGATCACACAAACTTTTTTCCCATCTTTTTTTTTTATTTTCCATTAAGCTAATTTACTTTATACATTGCCACAGCCTGCAAACAAAGGAACATTGCTCGACTGATCTACACCAGTACAGTAAATGTGGTGTTTGGAGGCCTTCCTATTGAGGATGGTGATGAGGAAACTGTGCCATATTTTCCAATTGAAAAGGTATTTTGTTTGCCTGTGTTATGTTTTCAAGTTTCCTCTTTGCTTACTTCCTTGTTTCTGCCAGAATCCAGGTACAAGGAAGAAAACTCCTTCCACCCTTTGTAGATGCTGTTCACAACCTTGCCACCTCAGTTTTATGTGCACTGTGGTGTATATTTCTTTGTTTCCTATCAGGGCCTTGATTTTGGAAAGTAACTCCCATTAGCATTCATGAAATTCCACCTGGACACTGGGATTGTGTTGTGCCTTGGTGCCTCTTAAGCCATTTATTATTTAGATGATTTTTCTGTTTCTCCCTGGTTGAAAATGACCTATATTCAGTGTAGAGCTGACATGGCAAAGCAGCCTCTTTTTGTGTGCTTTTGTTAATTAAAAAGAGGAAAGTACTTTTGGGTGCTTTGCATATGCAGGTATTTTTGTGTCTCTCCATCAAGTACTTGACAGTCTTTCAGTAGAGGTGGATAGAGAAAATACTGAATAACATTTTGATGAACACATTGAATAATATTTCCTCTCAGACAGTGGCACAGGGAAGTGAACAAGATAATTCAGGCCGCTGGTAAGGTCTTCAAATTTGACTTTTGACTTTTCCATTACCTGGAAGAGAAATCCAGCTTACAAAGCAGTGATCAGTTACAGTCTTGGCAGCATTCACAGCATACATATATTTATTGCTTCTCAGATGTGCTGAAATTAACAAACTGGATTTGCATAAACAAAAATGCTGCTTGCCTTAGCAATGTGCATGTCTTGAATCCTAGACTAGCACCCCACAGCTTCTGTGTTTTCAGGTATTTGTTACCATCTGCTGAGTCAATCTGGCAGAGATGTTCCTCTGCTCTGCCATGTCAAGAACAGATACAAACATGTTTGCTTTTCCTCTGTAGCATGTTGACCATTATTCCAGAACCAAATCAATTGCAGAACAAATGGTACTGGCAGCTAATGGAACCCCACTAGCAGGTACTTTTGTATTCATAGTAGAATTTACTCCTTGTTCCTCACTAACCTCCTCTATGCTGCACCAGTCCTTTGTCAACAAGATTGTCCAGCAATTATGAAATCAAGTTGCCTGCCTCCCTCTCACCAAGTAAAAGCTTGGCACTTCTAACTTTTTTAAAGCTCTGTAAGAGGTTTTAGGTAGTAGCAATGAGCTCAGTGTTAATTGAAGACAGCTATAAATTAAACAGAAATGAGGGTTTCATGTCACAGTATTCTGCAACATAAGTAAAACATGAATGCTGATTAAAATGTTGCACCCCTCCCAAATTATACATTAAAATCTGAAGAAGCCACCTGATACTACAGCCTGGAATTATTTATTAGTGCTTCCCAAAGTTTTCCATGTTGAGGAATCCAGTTATACACCCCAATACTTGAGCTCACCTGTGAGATACTATAACTGCCACTGCAAAACAAATTAATGTAAAGTGCAACATGAGTCTATGTGCCCAAGTGATACTGAGCTAAATTTAGCTGTAGGCAACTTCCAGCAAAGGCTCTCTTCACTTGATACTTGCAGAGGGCTATAAAGAGATGTGAAGCCATTGGTGGGCATTGCATTCCATTCCAACAGAATTATTCTGTTTAAAAAATGGGTTATTTTCTTTCCTCATATCCTCAGCACCTCTTCAGATCAAAGCCCCTCTGAATCTGAGGAGCAACATCTACAGTGCTGCATTTGTTAATGAAATGAGAACTAGCCAGTGTTCAAAGATCCCATTTTATCCTGTGCCATTGCAGGGAGGAGTATTTTGCATGCTTTCAGGTATTATTAAGAGCAGTTCCTAGCAGATGGTGAACCAACCAACTGATACACTTGGGAAGTGACTGGATTTTTATGATGGTTCTTGCAGAGCATCGCAGGCATTTTGCCACAAAAATTATCAAAAGCTTCTCCAGCAGTTCTAGTGAACTGTGCCTATGCCTGCTGTTGAGAGGAGTTTTCAGCTCTGTTTCGTACTCCTGGCAGGTTGTTGTTTCCCACAGCAATTTTGTGTGAAATTAGTTGGTTTCTTTCCACTTTCCTACCAAGAACTTGCTCACTTCAGCAAACTCATCACCACAGTTGGCACATTCATTCCCTGCTTTGGCACAAAGGACTGGTTAGAAAGAGATTTGGAAGTATCTGTTCATTTCTAGGAACCCAGCTGCTGGCAGGGCCTCCCTGCATCTTACCTTGGTATTTTGTGTGTTCTGATTCTGACAATATACAACTATTAAAATTCAGCATCTTGCAGCATGTAAGATGGCAAAGTTGAGTGAGTTCTGCTACCACAATCTTTTGTCCATACAAAGAAAGCTCTAACCTGGTTGTGTTAAAGTCACTGAAGAATGATCTCACCCATTCTAGGAGGTGGAATGCTCCATACGTGTGTTCTTCGCCCACCAGGAATCTATGGACCAGAGGAGCAAAGGCACCTGCCAAGGCTAGCAGTATGTACTTGAATCAGCAGGACTTGCCATGATACACCATCACTTAGTGTTAGACAGTGACTGGCCTTACTGAGCAGCCATTCAGCACTTCAGCTGCCTACTGAGCTTATCCTAGCTTTGGTTGGCAGGCACTAGGTGACATCTGTAAAGATTGTGCAGTGCACTGAGCCTTTCCTTGGTACACAAGCACATTACAAAGTCCAGCTGTAATGCTTACTGTAATTACAACATTCAGGCCAATCTATGATATTTCAAATGTCTGTTTGCATGCAACTTACACCCAATGGTTTAAAATATTAATGAAGAGAGACACAGCAAAATATCTTCTTTCCAGTATCAACCATGAGCAGCTTTCCTTAGCTGACGAGACAGGTTCCAGAGTCAGAAGCACCTTCAGTACAATGGATTACTAAAGGGCAAGCAGCTGAGGTGTTCACATTTACTCTCTTTCACTTGCTGCCTTTTAAAATGCAGGGTGAGCAGTGCTTAGAGTATGAGCCCTGTAGAGCAATGAGTCAGAAATCTGAAAAGCATCAGCACAATTATAATGTTAGGCACAGCTTTGAGGAGCTAACAGATTCAAGTTTACCACATAATAGATATTTCTGTTTTGTGGCTGAGGTGCAGAATGAAACTGAAGCCAGCCACAATATACTTTCTTGTGCAGAATGAAATTGAAGCCAGCCACAATATACTTTATTATGCAGAATGAAATTGAAGTCAGCCACAATACACTTTCTTGTGCAGAATGAAATTGAAGCCAGCCACAATACACTTTATTGCCTTCTAAATAGAATCAGCTTTAAGAATGGTAAAATGTCATTTTAGTTAAATCTGAGATATTTGCTTTACCCTCCTAAATCCATTTGAGAATTTATTTGCTATGTGATAGGGCATTATGCAGCTGTCATATTCTGCAGTTTCTAAAATGTATGAAGACTCTGACACCTTCTGTTCTCTCTCAGCCAAAGCTATTTGCTGCATTTGATCTCATTTTGTGACTACTTCGGATCCATTCAGAACTGTACCTTCCCTTTCCATGCAATACTTTACTTATCCTTACAACAGACTTGTGGTGTTTGTAAATTCAGGAAACAATGTGTTTACTATGTTCTTCAGTCCTTTCTCACCAGCAGTATTTTTAGAGCTCTCTGCACTTCTTTTGCTTCTTTTTAATTGATTCATGTATTTTCTTAGAGACAAAGCTACATGTAGCTGGACAAGAAAGTGCACTGTACCTCATTTTAATCCCTGTTTTGCTTTGCTTTCATGTTTGTTTACATCTGCAGAAGAATATTGAGAGAGGGCTACTTAGCTTCAAGTTTGGGGATCCTTCTGCTAAAATGAATTGGGTGCATGCAGAGAATCTTGTACAAGCTCAGATTCTAGCTGCTGAAGCGCTCACCCCTGAAAAGAACTACATAGCTGTAAGTAAGCAGTGAAAGCACCACAGCTCTCATTTGACAGGGGCTCCTGCCACTGCATTCTGCACTGTAGTAACTCCTGTAGTAGCAGTCATCTAAGGTTTGTGTCGTGGTCCTTTAGCTTAGGTATTTGTGTTCCAGTTGACAGCTGAAGGGTGTAGGGCCCAGCAGCAGTGCAGTGTGTTGAGAGCTGGAGTATTCAGTTCTGCAACAGCACCTCCAACTTTGCCATACTTTGAAATATATTTGCCACTTCTGGAAGGTGAGCAAGGAATGTTTGTGATGTCAGAAGTGAAACTGGGAGTTGGGCAGATGAATGCCCTCTTCCCATGGATGTAGGTGCAGATTTAATGCTCTGAAATGTGATAATCAGGTCTTCCCATACCATGTGCAAGTAAAAGCCTATTTCATTTGAGTTCAGTGATTACAAAAACAGTTGCAGTCATTTTCCTCCCTGTAAACACAGTTTGGTACCTGACCTAGAAACAATACCCTTAAGTATATTAGAAAGATTTTCAAAAGAGATTAAACTGATTTTTCTGAGCCCCTAAAACCAAAAGAGGTAACTTAGGCCTTGGTTACACAAGGTGGAGTCTTACAGGTGTCAATGAACCTTAAGCAGCCCAAGAGCAGAAGATGTATCTCCTTTTGGGAGGTGGATGTTAACAGCAAAAGTCAGAGGCACATCTGTGTAGGCACATCTGTAATAGAGTTGATCCCAAGGCAGGTTAATCACATCAGCCACCCCAACTGCACTGCCCAGGTTAGGGGTCAAAGCACAGGCAGTTGCTGTAGGTGTTGCCCATGCATAGTTTGTGTTGCTGTATTATTTCAAGCTATTCATAAGGAGCCAACATATGTGCAGTATTGTTTTTCTAACTTGTCTCTTCTCTCCCCCTTTGACAGAGTGGCCAGGTGTATTTCATTAATGATGGTGAAAAATTCAACCTCTTTGAATGGTTAACTCCACTTGTACGTGCAATGTGTACTTCAAAGACACTGCTTGCTTTGCCTGTATACAGCTTCTGTCTGCATCTTACAGCTGCTGTTCTCTTTGGGTGTAGGAGTGAGTTCATTCCTGCTCGAAGCTCAGTGTGATTAGCACTGTAACAGAGCTTACCTAAAATACTTCATTAAAGCAACTGTCTTTCTCCTCCTCTTCACATGCAGCCTCCTGGCTTCCACTTTGTGCCCCTTGGCCTGGCACTAGGCACCACTGACAAGAGTGTGGCCCCAGCCTCTTGCCCCCCCCCAGCTCCTTTAGGTCTTGCTGACCACAGAGCAGATGCCAGGGCTCTCAGCCTCTGCTCCTCAGAGAGCTGCTCCTGGGCCCTCAGCCAAAGGATCACCTAAACCAGAATCTTCTTTTGAGCTGCCACTACCTCCATTTCTCAGCCATGCATCTGCAGCTATTCTGGGGGGACAAACCCCACAAATCCTACTTACTAATCTGTATCACAGAATGGGCTGGGCTGGAAGGGACCTCCAAAGGTCATCTAGTCCAACCCCCTCTGCAGTAACCAGAGGTATCATCAGCTAGAACCTGAACCCTGAGCCTTGTAATGCACATTGTTTTTAAAAGATCATTCTGCTGTTAATGATGGACTCAAACCCATAGATGCTTAACAATAACTACATTATCTTAACAGAGTTCTATGTACTTAATACTGTGACATAGTTAACTATAGTTACCATAAACTAGGTGTCAGCACACCATGACATTTTGATCAATGATTTTAACCCCTTTTTTTCCCCATTTAAGACTTCCACTTGAAAAATTACAGTGTCTGCATGTGCTATTTAACTGGAATCCCTTGGGGGGAAAAAAAAACTCAAATAGTAACAGCAATGATGACATTTCTGGTTTATTAGTTAATACTTTGGCAAATATCTTTTGAGGTTTCTAGGGTTTTTCAATGTTTTTTGTATTTCTTTTCAGTTTGAAAGATTAGGTTGCAGTAAACCACGGATACGTGTTCCTACTTCCTTAGTTTATGCCTCAGGTAAAGTATTTTATCAGCATTTCTCTTGCCTGCCCACACTACCCATATTCCTAATTGGAATTGCTTGTTCTGTTGGTTTTCCAATTTGCCCACAATTTTAATTTCCATGTATTAAAGTTGTATTCTGTAGGCTCACCCAGCATGCAGCAGTTAGGGGTGAAGTTCAGCTCTGTGAAGTGTGGTGGAAACAGAGCAATCTGTTATGTTTCTGTAGGACTTAAGGGATAGCTAACTTTGGGGAGATATGGTGTAAAGACACAAACGCTAAACCAGAGACTTCATGAAATCTGCTGAGGAGTATCTGCTTTGCTGCAGGGGTGAATTCCTTCTCCTGTACCCCATACTCTCTCCCCATGAGCAGCCATGACAGAATCCAGCTCTCAGTGCTCTGTTTTTACCAGGGGCTTTTGGAAGTCTGAGGATTCTTTCACAAGCTCCGGCACCAACCTTCTGAACCCTTTTCACACAAGCACCTAATTCAGGCTGACTGAAGTATTAAGATTAAATGCAGTCCCTTGTGAGCAAGTAGTCCTTTTGCTGCTAGAAGGGGTGCCCTGAGCTCTTAGGTATGCAATGACCCTTGGCTATCAGACACTGAGAGCTGCCCAAGTCATAATTCTGTAGCGATTCACTATTCTTAAGTAGAACTCTTTTGTTATGCAGCCATGATAATGGAATACCTTCATCTGATGCTGAAGCCAGTTGTGGAGCTGTCCCCACTGCTGACCAGAAACGAGGTAAAGTCCTTGTTTGTAAACTCCCCTTAGTTCTCATAGGATGCACAGAAGATTCTGCTCTGCTGCTGCTGAGGCCTCATTGGATTTCAAGATTCTCTTTTTGAGTGAAGGATTTTGAAATAATGTGATGTGTGCCAACAAGACACTGATTTAATGCCGGGGTCTGGGGGGTGTTTATTTTATATTAACTGTGTCTTTGCTGCCATTCACAGACTCTGTTGAATGTCCTGTTGACTCTTGCCCTACAGGTACAGAACATCTCCACAACTCACACGTTTCGAATAGACAAGGCACGGACTCAGCTGGGCTACAGCCCAGAGAAGTTTGCATTTGCTGATTCTGTGGACCATTACATGAAAACCAGAGCAGAGAGCCCAAATCAGCACATCTTCTTCAAAGTTCTGCTTTATTTAATTATTAGTTTAAGTTTGATCTTCCTTTCCTTAAGATTTGATGGCCTTTCAGTTTTGCATTTTTTTAAAGAAACACAACATTGACTGGAATAAGCTCAGTTGCAGTGCTGCTACCTGGATTGTCCTCACCTCCATGGCAGGTACTGGCCCCAGCACAGCAAGCAGGCAGCTATTTAACAACAAAATTGTAACCAGTCGGTAGCTGTACTTGAGAAATTAAAATACAGTAAACAATTACGGCCAGGTCACTGAAACACACTGGAGTCAAGATTGTTGTCTCTATTTCACATCCAACCCTCCCCAACTTTCCAAACTGACTGCTGAAGTAAATGAGAACCTCTAGGAAGAAGAGCTACAGCCAGCCTGCAGTGCTTCCCTGGTGAAGGGAAAATGCTGAAATGAGAAAGATTGACCATACCTGGTGCCACAGCTCACTGCCTTGGGGAACGGAGGAACAAATGAAGGGACTGTAAATAACAGAGGATTGCTGTAAATAAGACATACCAGCCCTGCAGAGCGAATTCACAGTGCGAATTAATGTATCACTGCATGTCAGGTAAAATAAAAGCGTACTTGAAACTTGTCTGCAGCCTGCCCTGTGCCTCTGTGCTCGCTGTTCCAGAGCCGCTCTCGCCCCCTGGGGTGCGGAGCCACCTACGGCACCGAACCGCCAGTTGGTGCTGCAGGAAAGGGGGACACGCGGGTATGGCTTTTCACCAGCTCAAACTGTTCGGTTTAGTTGAATTGGAAGTTAAAGCTCAGGTTATCAGCTTATCAGCTGAACTTTAGATACAGCTGGTTTCGTACCTGATTTCTGAGGTATAGCAGTTGTACTGAGCAACCCCCCTGCAGTAGCTCAAAAGAGCAAAGTGCTTCGGGCACTGCTCAGCCAAAGTGCGCGGTGTGGGAGGTCCGCTCCGTCTCACCCACCACTGAGCCTGGCGATTTGTCACAGGTATCTCTCCTCCTGTGCCTCTTTTCCAGCCTGTGACACGGGGAGGAAACAATCTAAGAACACGATGTGAGCGGGGAGAGCTTAACAGACAAGACTGGGCATGAGACAGGGGATCTAAAAAAATCGATATTGAAGATGAAATAATCGTAGATAGAGTCTGAGAATTCTGGAGGACAGGAGAGTGCTTGGACTGCAGGGCAGGCAGCCACGGCCGGATGCATCCCGGTGGGCAAGCACGGGAAGGCGGAACTGCAGAAATGAAATTTCTGATTTTAAGGCAAAATAAGAGAAGCCACTTCCTGCAGCACCTGCCAGCACCAGCAACCTGCAGGCCCCGCCCCGCGCTCCAAGCAGCCGCGGGACGCGGTGCCCGGGGGTCCCGGCCGGTGAAAGCCGAGAGCGGGGTACCGGGTGCCGGCTGCCCTCGTGGTCTCCCTGGTCGGGCGGCGAAAAGGAGCCGCTGCCCTGGCCCCAGGGACAAAACAGCTTGGCAGCGGTGGGATTCGAACCCACGCCATCGAAATGACTGGAGCCTAAATCCAGCGCCTTAGACCACTCGGCCACGCTACCGCCTGGCTGCTCAGCCGCCCGCCAGGCCTCTTTCAGGGGGCGGTGCCGCTGCTCTCCCCACCCCCCCCCGCGTGTCGCCCACCTGTATCTGTGTTATTGCACCGCCCCCCCACCCCTGCCCGGCCGGCGTACTCCTTCCCCGCAAAATGCCGTAAATACGGCCGGCGCAGCCTGCTTCTCTTCCCGGCTCCGAGCTTTGTGGCCGGGGCCGTCGCTGACCCTCGGGTCCCCCCAACCGGGCCCCGGGGGCTCTCCGCGTCTGGGACAGGCCGCACGCGCCCGGCAGGTGGCGCCACTGCCGCGCGCTCGGTGCTGGCTGCCCGCGTGGCCCCTAAGGCGCTGCCGCCGTCGGAGGCCGCAGCGTGGCCTGGCCCTTCTTCCTTCCCGGGAGGCGTTACCCCTCTCCGGGACCAGGCCGCTCCCCGAGCCTTGGCTCCCTTCTCCCTCGGAGCTCCGGCAATCGGGCTGCGCCTCACTGCACTTTGTCCACAGCAGGCATGGGCTGGCAGCTGAGGGCCTGAGCAGCAGGGCCCGAGCGCCCGCTGGGCCTCAGAGGGGCTTTGCTCGACGGCGCAAATCCGCCGTTCCGGGAATGTGCTTCTGTGGCCACCCAGGGGCGAGAACAACGCTCAGCCGATGCCTGCTCACACCTCTCTGCCAGGATAAGGGTCCGGCCTGCCCCCTACCTCCCAAGAAGGAGCCCCTTTGCCTTCCCCCTGCATCTCTCGGCGAGAGGGCAGCCTCCTGGCCTACCGCACTGAGTGCTGCCCACAGCGCTGCGCAGCCTGGAGCTGGCGACCTTCCCAGCCAGCTGCTCTCTTGACATCCCAGTGTGGCTTCAGCTGAGCCATTCCCACCTGCATGCACGGCCTCTGGCTACCGTTATCTCGGTACTGCTCAACATGGAGCTACAAAGCCTGGTACAAAGTGCAGCTGGTGGCCAGAGCTGTCCAAACACAGCTCCTGGTTCTGTTGCATTGCTGCCTCGACTGCCTGCTGGCACTCAGCTTCCGCATGGTGTAAGCAAGCTCTTACATTCCAGGGGGGAGCTGGGTTTGGTAACCAGAGTCAAGCTGTCAGTGGTGAGTAGCAAAATTCTCTTAGTCTGGCAAGCCTTCAGCAAGAATTTGTAGAATTACTTTGTAGACAGAACTAAACCCATCCAAGAGTAAATGCTGTGCAGTTAATACAGATAAATTATGTCTGCCATTGCTCTTCTTCCTGCAGGAAGTCAAGCACTGCTGGGGAAGCTTTTATCTCTGTGTTACAGGCACCTACTTTATGGCTGTTTTACGACCAGCTGAATTTACCTTGTAAGAAGGGACTGTGATAAGTAGGTTGGGACAAATTGTTCACAGGCTTTACAGGCAATTTTTAATCTGTATTTTCAAAGGAATGCAAAACAGAATAGCTCTGAAAGTTAGCATCTGGGGTGCAGTCTTTTTGCTTTCAAAAAACCTGCAGATTCCTATAAAAATTCCTAAACAGCCTTGTTTAATATGAGCATACTGGAACTTCCCAGGCATTGTCGTTCTTGGAGAAAACTCTATGTATTCATTGCTGAGCACACTAAATGAAAGAAAAAGATACTAGACTTGCAGGTTACTGATTTCCTGGGTTGCTATTTTAAATTTAATTTTTCAAATTTTGAAATGAAGTGAAACTCCTTAAGTAGAAAACTAAACCAGAAGATGCTACATGTCTAGGCTGATACTTCACAACTAATTTCAGCATGCATCTTAGTATTTAATCACTTTTTCCTCATGACTGATTGTGTTTTTAAGAACATGTTATAAAGAGAAGCCCCAGGATTAAACCTGAAAGTACACCTTGCATCAGCATACCAGAGCTAGCTTATTTAAAAGCATGAGAAATGGGTTGCTGGAGATGGTATAACCTAATTATGCTCCTGAGGTAGAAGAACTCTCTCTGTAAGGATACAGAGCATAATACAGCTGGATGCCACTGGTCCCCTTTTAGCTTGAAACAATGCTGGGTGTTTGTGTGAGTTTAAAGTAGTCTTGCCCAGCTGTTACTGGTGTGATGCATGAGCACAATATTCCACCATTATCAGTAGCCTACGATAGCAGATGGTGATTTTTTTTTTTTTTTTTAACAGTCATCAACATGTTTTCTTGCACTGGGAACCAGACATCTGTCTTCTGCTAGGCCTTCAGAATTAATTTAACATATCTGCTCTCTTCCCAGGCCCTGCCGTGAGGCATGCCGATGGCATCCCTGCCTGGTGCTGCTCTCCCCGGGGTGCTGAGCTGGGCTGCCGGCAGAATGAGAAACAGGGCTTTAGTGCTCCGTTTTCAGTAGCTGTTACTGTTTACAATAGGGATTTGTAGCTGTAAGATGAATAGGACCTCAGAGGTTTTCCACAAATGTTGTAAATGTGCTTAATTTGAACTTACACTGTGCAGGAACCTTGAGGCTACCCAGAAATGTACCTGTAGGAAGCGGCATTAAACAGGGGCTCAGTCAAGTCTCCACATTCTCATAGAAGGGCTACACCCTCAGTGTAGTGCTGGGAGTTGCTGCCAAGGAACTCACCAGCTGCAGGCAGCACTCCTGCATGCAGTCAGAGAATCACAGAATCAACCGGGTTGGAAGAGACCTCCAAGCTCATCCAGCCCAACCTAGCACCCAGCCCTAGCCAATCGACCAGACCATGGCACTAAGTACCCCATCCAGGCTTTTCTTCAACACCTCCAGGGACCGCGACTCCACCACCTCCCTGGGCAGCCGCTTTCCTCCTGCCCCCTCTCACACCCAGCAGTGTTAACCGCTGGCTTTCTCCTCCGGTTTATCAACATTTTCCTCATGTAAAGTGACTGGAATGCCCCTCCCGTCACCACCGTGAGAGGCTATGGGCGGGCTGCCCGCGCAGCGGCTGAGGCGAGTGGAGGGCGGGAAGGCGGCGCCGGCTCTGCGCGGGCGNCTGCTCGCGGGTCGAGGGACGGAACAGGCGCTTGTAGTTACTGAAAAGGGTGAGCGGCTTCGGCGGTTAGAGCCTGCTCTCGGTCAAGCCGAGAGCTTCTGCGGAGACCTAAAAATAACCTGATATTTTTATATTGGGCAGTGCTCCTGCACTTAACGCCTGGAGACAACAGTTTCATGTATGTTTGCAGGAGAGTGCAATTAATTTTCGGGCACGCCCAGTTTAAAAGCCCCGAAATCCTGTCGCGGAGGAGCAGGGCGCTGCTGTGCGGCGTGGGCGGCAGTCGGGAGCCGCTGCGAAGCCGCAAGTGAAGGGCTGCCGGAACGTCCAGTGACAGCCTGCGCTGGCCTTGAGAACTCTTTGTGTTCGGGTAATTTTTCAAACGTCTCAGCATACAGAAGGCGCGAGGTTGATTAACAACGTGGAGTACTGAGCAAATGCTTACAAGAGGTCACTGATAATTGTTCGGTGTGCTTGAAGCCAGCTGAAATAACAGAGCTGCTAGTGGCAGTGCAAGGACATTTAAAGTTTTCTTGGAAGTTTCCTTTTTGTCCTTTTGCACCCTGACTATACCCTTTTACGCTGCTAAGATATTATTTGTCTGCACATTTGGCATAAGGGTAGATTTGGCTCATTTCTGTGTTTTGGTGCTTGCAGCTCTGAAAGCCATTGCTGGTTTTGAAGAAACAATGTTTCCTTGTAGAGGGTTTTGAGTCTCAGATGCTTCGTACTCGTTGCTGGCTCTGGGGAACTCTCCCATTCGCTTCATGAATTTGCATCAGTGCTCTCTGACATTCTCTGGCTAATGCAATACATTATTCCAGCTGCGCTTGGAGACAAACTGGGTTTGATTTGTGACACGGTGTTTGGAGTAGTGACACACCAAAAGGGACCTGAAGTGAAGGCTTCTCATGAGAAGATCTGTACTTGGTAAGACCAGCTTTGTCAAAGGCAGCCAGTGTGTTAAGGCGTTTCTGGTTTTGGTTTTCGTTGGTGGTTTTGTTTTTTTTTTTTAATCAAAGCTGTTGCCTTGACTTACTAAACCTGTTTTCTTGCTAGCACCCAGTGCAGATGAGAATAGATGTCTGCTTCACAAGGGCTGGTTATGTGCATGCTAAGTGCAGCAGTTCTATTACGTGTTACAGAATGTTAATGTAGTACTGGGGTTGTTCAGGACCACTTTATGTAGCTTGGTGTATGTAGTTCATAAAGATGATAATATATTTATTGTAAGGTGCACAGCCTGTATAGTTGCTTAGGTTAAATTTAAAATCTTTGTTTTAACAGAATGTTTCACTCTTAGAAAACTGCTTGTTACTATTGCAGTTATCCTGCTAGATGGCTTTAGCCAATGTGTTATTAAACCAAAAGGGGCTTAGTATTGTACCAGGAAGAGCAGGATCATTTGTAGTTTAATGGCAGGACTTCCTCTATTCTGGGACAGTTCCTGTTCCCGTTGTTCTCTGCTGAAGTAGTGCAGAGGGCTATTTCTGAGTTGAAACAACCACTAAGATGCTCCGGTTGTCTGTTCTTTTACTGACTAGAGTAGAGCATTGCTATTGCTTAGCTCTTCAGGACGAATAAGGACAGGTTTCAGTGCTCGAGGGTCATGCCAACCAGGAGTGTTTTGTAGCAACGGACACCCTACAAGAAATAAGTAATGTTTTAGCAGCACTGTGATGAGAAGTTTTCCTTGTGTGCTCGGCAGTGTAGTGGGTAACTCACCTGCTCCTCCTGCTGGTGTGACTCTCGGATATAAAGGAAGAAAGAGAAAAATAGTTTAGACAGGCATTGGAAAACCCCCCAAAATAATAGACTTGGGCAGATTTAATAACTGTCTTCATTTCGAATCACATAGTACAAGGTTGATTAAAAAGAAATTGAATGTGTTTTCAAAGTAGATTGCATTTGGTAGTTTAAATTACAGGCTGTGGGTGATAATGCAAGCTAGGTTCAGTGTAATCTTTGCAGCTTAGACCTAGGAAGGCTTCTGTAGTGGATATTAAAGACTAAATGATGATAACATAGCATCAGTAGAAGAAGAATGTCTAGGTAGTACAGGTTTATGCCACGATGCACAAGTACAGGATATAGGCCTTTGGATGAAGCTCAGGCTTTTTTGCAGGGGTTTTGGTCGAAGTGTGAGGTTTAAAGCAGTGTTTGTGTACCTTAAAGTTTGGTTATTGAATTCTGTTTTAAAGCACATGTTATGTTAGAATGATTTTTAGTAAGTACACTTCCAAAGTAAACACCACAAGTCTTTTAGGAGAGATAGACTTCCAAGAAAAATGGACGGAGCCTTACAAACACCACTGGCTTTAAATGCAAACTGATCTGTGTGACTGTTCTATTTACACAGCAAGTCACAGAAACCATGAAAGTTTGCAGTCACTGCTGCATAAACCTGCATTCCTGTTGCTGCTATTTCTTGAACCAATGCAGACCTGATGGATCTGCCAATGTGCATTCAAGTGCAGGACAGCAGCTGTGACTGCAGTATATCCTGGAGTTAATCCTGCATCATTTTGCATCCGCTGTTTCTGCTAACAAGCAGTAGAGGTTAACATTCTCAAACATTTCCTAGACTCTAGTAAGATAGTCACAGTAAAAATGGTAGTGGCAGCTGAGGATAGCTTCCCCTTACAGTTATGAGCTACTGCCTCTTTCCAGAAGTGATGACTTTAACGTGGTCTTTGGTAGAAGAGCAGCTTATATGAATGCTCCAATGCTGCTTCAGTGCAAAGTCAAGATGAGTTGGCTCACACCTTCTTCAGCAGTGACTTACTCTAGCTGATCCTGCCTGATGCAGGTAGAGTTCTGGTGTTATCTGTGTTGCTGGCTGAGCGGTGGGAATGCTGTCTCCATCAGAAAGGCAGTAACAAATGGCACAGTGTTGCTGGTGAAAGCTACCAGCTGGCAGACTCACCTCTGATAAACTCAGTGCTGGTGACCTGCTGCCAGTGGCTCTGGACTGAAATGCAAAGTGTGGAAATTGCGTCTGGCTGGCTGTTAATGTGTGCAAGGCACAATACTCCCCTGTGGCTTGGGCCTGTAGGAGGTTAATTCTGCTTGCGTTCTGCTGAATCATCACAAATTGTCTCTGGGTGGAGGCCGCTGGGCATGTTCCCATTGCAGTACCTCTGGGGGTGGAACCTCAGCACCGGGAAGAATAATTCCATAATTCACCTCTGCCTTCTAACACGTCTGTTGCAGCAGTTGATCTGTCCAGTCAGTCGACACGTCTGTGCTCTGCCTGCTTGCAGCTGGGCTTGGTAATTTGGAAAAGCTGTGGCAAAACAGGAGACTTGGCAGATGTGCAGTTTTGATAGCTATATGGGAATCCCCATATTGTTTACTCTGACATTGTTTAATGTGTCAAAAGGCCTCACTTGAAATATTTATCTAGAACGCCACCTTCTGAGTTTTGAAGCACTTGAACAGATTTTAATAAAAGCTCATAACCTGTCTGCCTTGCACTGTTTTTACTTTCAATTGGCTTAGTTTAGTTTGGAGTTAGGACACAGGAAAAAACAAACCTTACCTATTCTGTTCTCCTGGGATCTAGGAAGCTACTGTAAAATCAAAATACTCAGTAACAATCAAGCTTTCTGACATCTTTGAAAAAGAACTATTAACCTGGACAAATATTTTTTCCTCTTAGTTCTATGTTTAAAGTGAATAAAGCTCAGAGACTTCTTGCTGTTAAGCAAACTGCCACATCTGCTGGCTTTGAAGTTGGAAGAGGCTTGTTTAGATCACACAAGACTGATCCAAAGCGAAATTCATTTACAGAGTAGAAAAGATATAAGGGTTGTGGTACTCCTTACACCTACCTCCTGTTGTCTCTCTGGTAATTTTCATAGAGCCATACACAAATGATGTTTGGTTTCTTTCTGCCAGTGTGCTGACATCAGTTTCATGTGTTACTTATTATTTTAGTAACAGCCTGTTACTGTTTCCTCTCCCACTCAGCTTCATCCCTCCGTTGGAATAGTGGCTGGTTCAGTCGTTGCAGGAGCTAAAGCAGCCTGCAGTCATGGCAGACGAGGACCTCATTTTTCGTATGGAAGGCATTGATAATGCTAGACCTACTACAGTGAATGCTGCAAATTATCTTGATGCTGACAGTGATGATGAAGACAATTATTTTATCTGTCCAATAACTGATGATCCAGTTTCCAACAAGTCTGCCAGTATCAAAGTTGACAATTACTATAGCAACTTAGCAAAAACTGAACAATACAGCTCAAGCTCTTCTCCTAGAAACTCATTTAGCTTTAAGGTAAGTATTGGCTCCAGCCTTCAGTAAGGCTTGGCATGAGAGGTTCTTTAACTGCTTCTGCTGTACTAACACTTTTCTATGAAAAAATGCATCTGTTTTTTCCAGACTTGCAGTTAATTCCCTTAAACTATTAGTCTGACACTGCCACTGAATTGCTTGCTGTCCCTTGGAGTTCAACGGGAGATCTTCATGTACAGAGCCAGCAGATTCCCGGCAAACAATTTGCTGCCATTATGACCAAGCCATTAAAAATGCAATACATTGATTGGGAGATTTAAAAGAAAGCTAAACTNCAAGTGAAGTAAAAAAGCCATAATTTTTGTTTGGACAAATAAAAATTGTAATGATAGGGGTTATAGTTCCTTTTTAGGGAGCTTTTAACTTGTTGACTCTGGTGTTTGGGCGTGAAGTGTCCCATTGCCAGTAATTTCTGATGGTGTCCTCAAGGAGTATCTGCCCTATTAAAACTCAATACCAATCACAGCATTGCAGAAAGGTCAAAGGGACCATAATTGGTGCTTCCTTGGCAATGTGTCCTATTCCACTTGACTACCTTTGCACAGATCAGGCCAGGCAAAGGGAGGTGAAGCCACAGGCAACAGAGCCATAGGGACACAAGTGACATTTGCTCTCTAGGCTAGATACTCCAAATTTGCACCCTCTGTGGTAAACTGGCATGTCTCTTAGATTTTTTTCTAGACTAGAGTTTAATGTTTGTATTAACACATTTCCTGTTATAAATATTAACATATTACTTAATAGATCCTCTAAAATCTTGGTTATGCCTAATGCATGATTTATTCCTGAAGAAATAGTAGAGGGTATATTTCAGTAAGCTGACATTAAGTAACACATTAAAACTGAAACTGTTTTGTCTGCACTAAGATTTTTACCACATGAAAAGTACATATTGCTAAGGAAGATTAAAAGTCCACTATGGATGAGGAGACAGATTTTAGTGTATACTCTGCTATGCATAGGCCTGACAGGAGCTAAGTCTTCATTTGTGTGGACATTTTAGCACATGCTAAACACCTGCCTCTGGGTTTGCAGTGTGAGTTCTGAGTCGTGGGCTGGCATAAAACTGATAAGGCCTTAAGAAATGGCAACTATTTTCTCCTTCCTAAGCTATCCTATTGTTTCTGCAGAATGTATATGCCCATGCTTTGGGCTCTGCAATGTACAGCTTGGCATTTTAACTCTTATCACAGACAAAATGCATGGGGTTGAGATGTGGAGCAAGTAAATCGGTCTGCTGCTTCAGCTGCAGAATTAGCCACTTGCAGCACAGGCTGAAGCAGAACACCAAGACCAAAAGAGTAGCTGTTAAGTCCTTTCTCTTCAAACAGGACTCAGCAATGTTTAATAGCTGGTTAATAGGCAAGACCCTTTTAATTAATACTTTCCAGTAAAAATGTTGCCAACTTACATCAGTAGCTTCGTTCTAAGAATGTCTTACATGGAAATTTTTTTTAATTAGCAAAGAGAACAGAGACTTTGTCAATCACTTGTCTTACCACATGTATTTTCCTACTTCTTTTGTTTCTCATGCATCCTTTAGAATGATACACAGCATCGTTCTAAGCACGGCTCTGTGGTTGACCATAGTCGGGTAGGTTAAAAAGAAAATGTGAACACCATACCTAACAGATGCATTAACATCTTTGGGTTTATTTGTGTGGGATTTTTTTTCCCTTTTTATGGCCCTTTTTCATTCCTGTGTTGTTGTCTGGGAGAACTGTTTCAGTTGCCTCAGCCCATAGATGTCATCAAGTCAGAACTAAGAAAGATATCTGTTAAATTAAATAATACCCATCTTTGGTTCTCTACTCTGAAATACCACTTTTTAAAAAGCATATACCTGTAGTTACTTCTTCACAATATTTTCTACTGTAGACAAGAATGGAATGGCTGCCAATCATCTTGGGCTGTGTATGGTAGCTGTGTGCCTGCAGCAGGAGAAAAACGGCACTGTTACAGGCACTGTTTCTATGAAGTTCAGCTTCTGTTTGAAGATTAGAATACAGCTTTGTACAAAGCACCTCACAAGACCAAGCAGAAGTAATTAATCTAATTAAATGATTACCTAGCATGGACATAGATCACCTTTTGGAGAGGAACCCTGATTAATAATGATAATTGACAGTGCAATTCTTCATCTGTTTGTCTCTATTTTTTCAAGTATATTCAATATAAAATGCTTTGCATGATTTGAGACAACTTCATTTTGTTATGAGACATGTAGGAAATCTTTCTCAACATGTCTTTTAAACTTATTTATTGTAGCATTGTGTTTCCTTTGTGGCTTTAGTGTCAGAAAAGTGAGCATTAAAATTGTTTTCAAGGTATGCAGATTTACAGCTGAAATAAAACCAAACATGAACAACTTAAAAGTTTACCTGCTTCAAAAATCTCCTGGATGTCATTGCTGACACTTATTTATACTGTATTTTTTAAAAAGCTTTGATTGGGATTTCAATTGTAAAGAAAAAAATACCCCAGTGTTTTAAAAGTTACAGTTCTTGCATACTTGAGTGAGCGAAGCAGTAACAAAATCTCAGAGCTCAGTATTTCTCTGCTGGCAAGGGGACAGAGGAACCTTTTTTCCTGCTTTTCTTGCAGAAGGCCCTTGGCACATCACAGGATCATATCTTTAGCTTCTTGGAACAGTACAATGTGAAAAGAAGGGAGATTGAAATGTTACAAGAAAAACATCCACCCTGGCTGGCACAGAAAGACTACATTCCAGAAAATTCCTTTAGTTTTTTCATAGTTGACTTGGTGGAGATTGAAATAGCTACTTGTCTGGAATTGCTATAATAATTGATTTTTTGCTGTGTGCTAATTGCCTCTTCTTTATGCTGAGCACAATTTGGGAACTCTGGGCTTTACAGAACTTTTTTATTCCTCTAAATCGCTCCCCTGCTAATGGACTTTTTTATGCTTTATCTGCCAGCACATGTTGTTAGCTATGTAAAGTTGAAAATCAATCCAATAAAAATGAGTTCATGTCATGTGTGGCTTACCACTGTTTGCAGTGTATGTTAGAGAGATTTGCAAATTACAACAGGTTTTACAAATTACATTCGGTACGTTCTAGACCAGATAACATTCTCAGAAACTTTATAGTAGTGCAGATTGATCTGGAACCTGCCAGTTTGTATTTCGGAGCTGTATTTCATTACCCATGAAGCTATAAAATGTCAGAGTGATCTTTTCTGCCCTCTGGTCCCTGCTCTGAATAGTGCTTTGTTGGGGGCGGTTGTAAGTTGCACATCCTTGTAAAATTGGAATCCTGATGTGATCTAGAAAATGCCATTGTCAGGAACTGCTGCTGATTGTAAATAACCTGCCAGTTTGTAACTTCCTCAGGAAACCTGGAAACATGCTATTGAGAAAGCCAAGCAGATGCCTGATCCATGGGCAGAATTTCATCTTGAGGACATTGAGACGGAACATGCCACTCGCTACAGGTCCGTGGGCGTTTCTGCCTTCAGTGCTGCTGTGAAACAGAGTGTGCTGGTTTGTGCAAGGGCTGTGATTGTGTCACACAGAATATGTGTCATTACATAGCTGAAGAACTTTCAATAATGCCCAAAGTGAGTGTGTCTTATCTCAGGAATACCTAAATTATGCACATCATCAAAAAAGAAGCATTTCAGCAAGCCAGTGTTACATTCTTTCTTAATAGTATCTTGAGTTCCACCATGTAGGCAGGAAACATGGCTGAAAAGCATTTTCTGGTTGATTTATTAATGCTGTAAACCTAATCTAAAATGAATCTAAATAGAGAGGCCAGCAGTCTTAGTTTAAATAGTTTAGAAAAAAAGTAACACTGTGCCTTTCCCAAAATAGCAGTTGCACTCTTGCCTGTCCATGCAGTATTGCTGCATGTGGCTGGAATTTAGGTCCTTATATAGCCCAGAATAGTTCATCATGGTGTACGTGCTGAAACTAAGTCTGTCCCTTAAGCTCTCCTCAGTGCTTTAGAACAGACTTTGCCGAAATATTTACCCTGCTGACACAGGTTTCAGAGTGGAAGGAGCAGGAGCTAGAGGCCAGTTAATTGCCATGTAATATTAGCATTTGGGGAGGCCTCCCTTCGAATTGTGTAGTACTGTCATGCAGTGCTCTTGTTACCCACAGACTGTCCCTGTCCTTGGGCAGCCACACAGTCCTGAAATAGTTTGCATATTTGAAAATACAAGTAAGTGGTAACTTCTTTAGGGCTACTTGAATACCCTATTGAAAAGAAATGGGTTTGCTATTCCTATTTCCGCCTCTTTTTGTCTGCTGCAAACTTGGGTGATACAGAATATATAAGGAGACATATGAGGCATCTGCGTGCATGAAGTACTCTGTGCAGCTTGGGGAAATCAGGCTGGAAACAGTCATGTGTTGGTGACTCAGCCACTGTGGTTCTCAGTTTGGCTTTTACTGTGTTGGAAGTTAAGGGGGTGGGGAGAAATGACAGTCCTTCTCTTTGTTATTATCATGGGGATGTGCAGAGACTCGGTGCAGTGTTGGGCAGTTCAGGGCCCCACTGCTTTACACAGCCACAGCTGGTGCTGTGTTGTGCTTGCATCCTCCACAGCTCTGTGACAGATCCCCTGTCAGAAGCAGTCCTATGCAAGCTCAGAGTTGGAGGAGATGACCTGTTTAGTGTGTAGGGCACGGTAAGGTTCTGTATGCACGCTGCCTGGGCATCACAGAGGAGATTAAACATCAAAGCAGACAAAGCCTAATTTATAGTGCTGCAGAAGTGTAGCTTCTGTAGTGGAATCAGTTTGCTCTCAATAGGATTCTCTTCCAAGAGCTATACATGTTTTTTTTCACACATGAGGTAAAGAGGAGTGGAGTGTGGTGTGGAGGCAAGAAGTTTCTGTGTTGGACTGGCAGTGGCACTTTCCTGCAGTCTGCTGGAGATAAGGATAGGCACTGGGGATGGGAGGAATTGGGTTTCCTCTGCATTTTTCTAAGAGGCACATCTGATGTTGCAGATACAATGCAGTTACTGGGGAGTGGGTTGAAGATGAAGTCCTCATCAAGATGGCATCACAAGTAAGATCACACTGTCTGTCATGTTCATTAGCAGCCAAACATATCACTTCCTGTTACTGAACAGCAACAAGATGTTTTACTCATGTAGTTTTATCAGTTCAATGTAATCATCATCTCCTGCCTTTCTCTTCACTCTGCTCATCCCTTATGTCCTTACAGCCTTTTCTCCCCAGAGTGGAACATGGAGTCAACCCTTCCCCATAAGAAACATGAGACATTTCTTCCTTTCCCATGCATCTCCTTGGCTGGCAATAGTCCTTCTGTGTTTTGTGCTTCCAAATAATTTCTGTGCTTAGGATGAAAACAGACTGAATTTTCAGTATATGAGGGTAGAAGCTACTGCTGCTTCCCAGTTAAATTATGGGCTTGGTAGTGTGTTGGACTCTCCTTGCTCTGTGCTACTGATGTAGTATCTGAAGTCAAGAGAAGTTATGCTCTGTTTGGCACATCTTGAATGGAAACCTAAGCACAGAGAGTGAGAGATCTGCACATGCTGGGCAGTCAGAACAGATCTGACTTTGAACTGGAAAGATAATTTTATATAGCTTGTTTAAAGGATGTGTCTGCCCCATAGGATATTGAGGGGAGGACTTATTACCCAATGTGTTTTCCTCAGATTCCTCCTTTATATGGCCAGTGTGTTTTCACTTTTCTTTGAGTGACAGGCAGACAGACTGTATAAGGCTTGTTTGTTTCTGCAGTATGTAAAAGGGAAAACATAGTTGTGTCTATTACTGGTTAGAAATTAGTGGAAATGGCTTTTGATTTGTCTTTTCTCTTTTCCCTAGCCTTTTGGCCATGGAGCAATGCGGGAGTGTTTCAGAACGTAAGTATCTGCTGTCTGTCTTCACTGACCTCCTTGCAGTGTGTTCTCTGTGGTGACTGGAATGTCACTGAAGTCTGATGGAAATTGTATAACATGCAGCTTCCCATTAGCTCTCTGCTGTGCCTTTTTCTAAGGCATAGTTGAGGAGTTTGTGTGAGTCCAGCTGCAACACAGAGCTGGATTCAGAAAGCAGAATGTTCTCTTGAGGGAAGCACAAGCAAGCATAACATAGGTATGCAGTGAACTTGCTCTGGAAAGTCAAACCACTGTCTGTATTGGAACTGCAGTGGGATACAGAATGTGCAGTCATGCCCAGTTCCAGGAATTTGTGATTGGCAATTCATAAATCTATGCTATTTCCACCATCTCAAGGATGCTCATGAATGTACAGAATCAGCTACTTTGTTTCTGTATTCTTAGTGTGGTAAAATATCTTTGAATTTGATGTGAGGCTGTAGGTGTGTGCAACCTGGAGGCCACCTTGAGGTCTATGGTTAGGCAGAGAAAAGGGAATAGTTGGATGGTGCTATCTCAACCCAGAAAGCTCCCTTGGTGAAGAAGGTTATCATCCCAGAGGTTACTTGGGATCACATGTACCAGAGTAATCCTGTTCTGAGTAAGGCAGAGATTGAACTCATAGCAGTTACTCTTTCCAGAAACTTCAAGTGTGGGAGAAGACAGAAGAGGAATTTTCCTCTCCTTGGAGACTGTTAGTAAACATGGGTGTGGGAATTGGCATCTAGCTGTACATCAGTTCATGCTAGAAAAGTGCTCTACTCTTGCCAGGCTCTGGAAACAAATGTTTCCTAAAAAATGTATATGTGTATGTTTTTAAGGTTGTTTCCTCATCTTTACAGCTGCAGGATCTAAAGCAATTCAGTTTCATGTCTTGTTTCAGTTCTGGAAAGAAACTGGCGAAGGATAGAAACATGCACTTGAGCAAAGCGGAGGAAGAGTAATCCCTCAGTCCTCCCAGCTGGCATTTTTTCAGTATCAGTCTGTGCTGGTGGATCTGTCATTGCAAAGCCAGACAGAGCAGTGAATGGAGCCTAGCAAGTAACAAATCTTAGCCTGCTGACTTTGCTTTTAGCTCTCGTTGTTTACCACACTTCACTTGACACAATATCTTACGCCATACACAGTATCTTATGTACCATAGACAAATTTATTTTTGCAGCTTTGCCTTAACCTCTTGTGCAAAGAAAGTATAATTTGTGTGTCAGCTTCCTACTGCTGGATTTTCCACAATTCTCAGTGGTGCTTTGATAGTTCCCATCTGGAGCTCTCTCTTCTAGGTTTTTGCAACTCTGCAAGTCTTTGATTATGACAGTGACAGTATTAACTGCAGTTGACTCAATGAAGTTCAGAGAGTATTTGCCTTAGAAAAGCACGTGAGCTGGCTTGTGTTATGTAGAGAAATGTGTTTCTTCAGAGAACTGGAAAAGTTTCAAATCTTAGCAGAAATTCCTCTTGCTTGTTCCTTCTTTCCAAGGCCTCTGTTACAGCTACTGCCTGCCTATCCCTACAGGACAGCAACAACATGAAGTTGCTTTGCCTTTAGAGTGTCTCTTGCAACAAGGTCTTAAGAGGAAGAAAGGAAAGAAAGGATGGAGAGGGTTGAGAATTTGAGTGCTGCTGCTGGCTTCTCAAAACGTTTAGTTTGGCACAGCACCAAGGAAGGCTCAGAGAGCCCTTGCTCGTTGCTGAGCAGAGTATGGGAACTGCTGGATGGACAAGCATGTCTTACCCTGGATGCTCTTCATACTCCTTCAGATTGGCTCAGCACTGCTGGCACAGCAGAGGGGTCTCACACCTTTTTTGCTGTCTTAGTTGAATGAAGTGCTCAAGGGGAAGGATTAAGTTCTTTCACCCGTAGTCCATGTAAGTGCACGAGGCTGCTCTGGGAAAGCAGCCTGTTTTGGTATTCTTGAAGCTGTGAGTTTTTCCCATTTGACTTGAATGGCAGCATGCTTTGCAACCACTGCCTACCTGTCTAATCCCTTTGTTGGCAGCCACCAGATTCTCTGTTGTCAAAGTCCCTCCTCCCCTCCATCTCGAGAGATCTGTGGATTAAAGATTTGCACACAACTAAAATTAAAAGAACTGTCAGGTGCAGTTTTCCTTCTGGGAACATGGTGGGTATTGAATATTCACTGCTGTGTGTTGAGAAGACAGCAGTCTGTTCTTATAGGAGAGGGTTTTCTCCTCTCAGTTCGTGTTTGAAAGGCCACTCCCTGATAATTTCTGCAGAAAATAGCTGTTGATATTAGAACAGGGTGTTGAGGTGGCCCCATACTCTGGGCCTGAAGGGAGCAGACGGGAAAGGAAAAGAGAAAAGGAGGAAGTTCAGAGTAGAAGTAGCTGCAGTCAAACCAAACAGGCACTTTTCCCCTCGCCCCCTGCCTGTGCTTCATTGTTCAGCCAGAATATCCCATAAAAGAGTGAGGGTAATGCTGATCTCAGAGTCTGTGGGCAAAGAAATGGGAAAGACTGAATTAACTTTCTGGTTTTCGTTCCACCAATGAATGATTTGTCTTTCAGGAAAAAGCTGTCCAACTTCTTGCACACACAGAACTGGAAAGGTGCCTATAACTATGTTGCCAAGCAATACATAGAGACCGTGAGCAGGGACGTCTATTTTGAGGATGTTCGACTTCAGATGGAAGCAAAGCTCTGGGGAGAAGAGTACAACCGGCACAAGCCACCAAAGCAGGTACAGAGGTCTTGCTAGGAAAAAATGCACTACTCTGCTCCTGTTAGATGAGGTTTCAAGTTAATTTAGAGGGAATCACTTGTTCACATTCCATTAAATTTAATTGCTGTGTTTTCCATTACATTGTAGCTGGTTTTTCATTAAGTAAATGCACAAATTGCTTTCTCTTTCCCAAATTAGAGTCTCTGTGTGTGTGAATGCCTGACTGTTCTCAGCCATTCTCTGCAGGCCAAAATACAATGATGTTTGGTTTGCCCTGTTTGATATTTCCCCAGCTGCCTTTGAGATAATGGGAGATGTCACAAGATTAATTGCCAGCAGCTGTCTCAGCAACTTAACTGTTTAGTACTGCAAGAAGGTAGATGCTTAGATCCTGTAAACCTATCTAGCCACCTAACTAGCACTGGTTTTTAGGAAGAGCTAGATAACTTTACAAAGCTGTTCAAAGACAGACTTATGAGGAGCAGCCAAGAATTTTCTTAAAAATGAAGATACTGTGGCTTTGTTTCCTCTGCATCTCAGTGGCAATACTGGCACATTGCATTAAGTGCAAAGCATTAAGATGTGTGAAACTGCTGGGCGGAGGAAACATCAGACTAGACATCCCCATCATCTGTGCCAGAGATGTGCATAAACACATAGGATTCAGGAAGAGGTGGTTCTTCTGCTTTGGTTGTGTTTCTGGGCCCGGGGTCATTCTATATGTTTTGTACAACCAACACAGCTTTGTGCTTTTCCATGCTTGTTAAGTTGGATGGCAAATCCTGGACAAGAGCACTTCCAGCAGCAATCAGCTTGTTAAAAGACAGGAAACAATAGTGCAGGAATGAAGGACTGCAACTGTTACCTCACAGCCCATAGCTCTTTTTTGTTGACTGTGCCCATCATATGTATCATACATACATGACCTGACACAGGTGGAAGGGGCAGCTTGTAGGAAGCATACCATACATGCACTGTGGTATCTTGATTCCTGCCCTTGGCTGTATCACAGACTGTGTGACATGTGACAAAATGCTTGAGTTAAGAAGTATGACTTCGTGTGGGGGCCTTAGGAAT
>VWYK01021656.1:44469-55205 GCA_013399775.1 Semnornis frantzii | reverse complement strand
GACTATATGCCTTGCCTTCCATGTGTGGAGGATTGGTTAATAACTACCTGCCTCATAATGGCAAGGTGAGGTTTAGAGTGAAGTACACAGGTGGGAATCTAGAAGTCTTAGACATTTTAAATGCTGTGTGGGAAAATACATAAGCAAAAGAGAACTGTGATGGCTTCTCCCTTTTACTGGGACAGAGGGAGGAGGTGAGGCAGGATTGCAGAAACAGCTGCATGGCAGACAGCTTCAGTCCTTCTCTGAAAAGGCAGCGTGGTAGTTGCGGTATGTTTTGCTCTCTGGGTGTAGACTCTTTGCAGTGTGCTCTTAAGGTACTCAGAAAAAGGAAAGAGAAAGCCAACACATTTTTTTTTCAGAGGGATTTGTTGCAGAAGTGAGTGGTTTTGAAGTGACTGCTTTTAATGTGTGGAACTCCTCCAGTAAGCTAAGCAGCACATGACTCTTCCCCCACCCCCTTGTTAAACAGACAGACCTTTGCAATTGTTCAGCTTCCTTCATGGGGCAAGTTTTCACAGCTGGAGGATTCACACACTTTGATCTGAAGACCATATTCTGTTAGTCACTGTTTATCTTCTTTCCCTGCCCAGGTGGATATCGTACAGACCTGTATTATTGAAATGAAGGACAGACCTGGCAAGCCTCTCTTTCACCTGGAACATTACATTGAGGGCAAATATATCAAATACAACTCAAACTCTGGCTTTGTGCGAGATGACAACATTCGTCTTACTCCGCAAGTGAGCTTTTATTTAGTGCTTTCCACAGTCCGCTGCAGGGAATTCCTTGGCTTTATCCAGAGGTCTTTATCCTGTTCCTGGCAACAGGCTTCCCAGTGCAATGCCAGATTAATTTCTCTCTTTGTAGTGTGTCTGCCTTTTATTTGGGACCTGCTCATTCGAGTGCTGAGAGCTGCTTTATTGCATTTCAGTGTCTGTTGATCTTAGTTGAGTTGAACATCGTTAATGCCCTTTGACTCTGGTTGTAATTGCAGGTGTCAACATATTTCAAACTTACTTCAAATTAAGGCAGGAAGGGAAGACCTCTCCTGTGCTATTTACTACTTATGTAACAAGGAGAGGGGTGACAGATACCCAGCTTATGTTATTAAACACATCTATTTGCGTATAAAAAGGTTTTGGTTTTCAGCTACAGCCTTCGAGTGGGTGAATCCAAGGTTGTGTACAGAAATACAAGTACAGGTTTCAAGTGATTCTTGGATCTCTCAAAAGAACTTTACTGATGAAAAATGCAAAGTGAACAGCATAGGAGTGTTCTACTGGAGCTTGAGGGTTCTCTTCATTATTATTTCACCCCCTGCCCGTTCTTACGGTATTTGTCATGATGCTTAGTGTAACCAGAGGGTTATATTCTGGGCTGCCTTTTGTACACTGAATCAGTGCTGTACTTTCACAGATGGGAAACAAAATGTTCTGTGAGGTTTGCTGCAGTTAAAATGTTTGTCTGTCACCCGCATTCAACTCCCCTAGGCCTGGCAGTGCTTTTTTGGAGGCCTTCCCAGAAGGCTCATGTGTCTCAGCTTTATGCCAAAAAGAAGTGGGGTTTATACTTGGTTTCTGAAATGTTACATTTAGAGTATATGCATTTCCTTACCACATACATGACTGTAGAGCCAGATCAGCCATTTCAGTAGCTTCCCAGAGGACAGAGTAGAGAAAGGAGAATTTTGGGGGATACTCACTTTTTAAAAACTTTGTTATTCTCTAGTATGGTAGAACTCTACCTGTTGGCAGAAGGAAACAATGTCCCAGTGGTACAGAGCTTGGTGAACCACAGGCACAGCCAGGGTGTTTATGCAGGAGTTATTCTGCACTGGCTTTAGAGCCCCTTGTTCCCTTCCCATTTACTTTGCTTGCCAGGCAGCTGCCCACTTAAGGTGAACACTGTGATAAAGATCAGAATCTCCAGCACAGGAAGGGGTACTAAAACAATCTCCTCTCCCCTGCATGTTTGTACTGTTGCTTTTCACCCTTGCTCTTCTAGCCCATCTCTGAATGGGGACAGATTTGAGAAGCAATGTACTGCAGGCTTGTAGTCTCTCACTGCTTACATCATGATGTTTATACCAGTTCAGTTTCATCACTAGACTTAGCAGACTTCTACAAGAGGTGAATATGTTGCTGTTTTCAGTAGACCAAGGAAAAACTTTCTCAGACATCTTCTGTGGTTCTTCCCAGGCCTTTAGTCACTTCACCTTTGAGCGCTCAGGACACCAACTCATCATTGTTGATATCCAAGGAGTTGGAGACCTCTACACAGACCCTCAGATTCATACAGAGAATGGTACAGATTTTGGAGATGGCAACCTAGGTAAGATCAGCGATCTTCTTTCATGTGCTGATGGTTGCTTGTTTTCCCAGCTGCCACTAGAGGCCTGAGTGAGCAGGCATGTTTCTGAGGGTCTTGCAAACAGCAGGAGAAGTCCTACTGTAAGGAGATCAACAGGACAGCTGTCACACAAGGGCAGATTTAAAGCGAGAGCTGATCTTGACTGATGTCTTCTGGCCTACTCTTAAGCTGAACCAAGTAATGGAATTAGGCAGCTTTCTGCAATGTCATAGCAATAATCATGGCCTTTAGTTTCTTTGCTGCATTGCAGGAGAGTGGATACAGCTGAATGTGGGGAGATGAGCCTTGCATAGTTTTTAAGCCCCAAGTGTTCATACATAAAGTTGTTGATGAGACACAACCAGTTTCGTAAGCAGTGTCAGATTTAGGTATGTTTCTCAGTGACACAGCCAGAGGAATTTGTTGGTACATATGTAACAAGCCCTTACAGGTGTTAAAGTAGAAGAAAGTTGAGCCATGTGTGCTACAATGCACTTTCTCCTTTTCCTTCTCTTTTCACTTTTTAGAAGATGCTTCAGGACTTCACACTTTTAACAAGTCAACCATCTTAGAAACTTCTTCTAAACCCTTTCTTCACTTTTATTTAATGCCATAGGTGTTCGAGGTATGGCCTTGTTCTTTCATTCTCATTTCTGCAACAAGATCTGCAAAAGCATGGGGCTTGCACCATTTGATCTTTCATCCAAAGAGAGAGAAGCCTTGGATTATAATAAAAAACTGCTTGTAAGTTCTTTATTGACTAAGTGGTGTAGCTGTTTTATTCTAATGCTAAAACTGAAATATGCTATTTACACGACAAACCTTTATCATTAATGTTGCAGTTTAAAATACAGCAATTTCAACCTGACTTACTTGTCTCCAAATCAATGCTGTAACTTTAATTAATAGGGAACTTCATAACATGTATATTTAGGACCAAGTACAGCTTTAAATGCTGAAATCATTAGTAAGTTGTGTATCTCTCAAACCTAATCTGGGGAGAAGAAAAAAACTGCTTGTCTTTAACTGATAGCAGTCTCAACTGATACTGGTGTGAATGCAACTTGATGAAACACTTGGAATGAAATTCATTTCTAAAGAGAACACACTACAACAGTGCCAGGACCTGAGAGTTTGTTGGAGTGTAAAATGTCGTAGAGGACTCTCTAGTAAATACTCATGTTGGCTTCTGTAGCTTGCTTAGAATAGAGAAAACCAGGATTCATGGGGCTTTCTTGCTAATTTGCCAAGGAATCTGCTCAAACAATTCTCCGTGGCACAGAGGAAAAATGTGGCAGCAGCCGGGTAAGGACAGTGTCTGGCAGTCGACCTCCTCTGCTCTTCCGCCTGTCTGAAAACTCTGGAGATGAAAGCATGAGCGACGTAGCGTTCGACTCCTTACCCTGCTCTCCTTCCTCAGCAACCCCTCACAGCCAGAAGATGGACATGCTGAGTAAGTGAGCCTCATACACAGCTTCCTTGGGGGTTCCTGAAGGTTTGACATTGACTTGTTTTATGTTGTTAGTTTTAAACATGACAACTTGTTGTATTTAGTCCAGGATGTTTGGCTCCAGCATTCTTCTTTGAGCAGAAGTAAAACTAAAAGTATTTTTATGTAGAAAATAAGTACAGAGATGCTTCTGTGAAAAAAAAACAGAGGTCAAGTGATGCTATCTAGAGCTTTCTGCTGAGGCATAGTATCCTTACAATAAGAAGCAAATATTTTTCTTCCTAGATTGGCCTCTGTTCAATGAAGTAGATAATTTGGTTCACAAAGACTATGATCAGCTTGATAACCAAAGGGTGAGTGTCTTTCCAGCAGAAAATGAGATTGTAATTCCTTAATGGATGCCTTTTAAAGGACTGCCTGAAGGCTTTGTTTAGCAAAAGCACATAAAGGTGCCCTGCCTGCTTTCACTGTTGCAGGTCATGTTACCCACAGGCATTTGCTGTTTCTACTGAAGGAAGAATATCTTATTTTAAAACAATTTTGGTTGGGTTTGGCTTTTTGTTTGTTTCTTTGGGGGGGTTGTTGTTGGGTCCTCCAGAACCTTATCTGCTAAAATATACCAGATGTGACTAATTTAAGCCTGTATCTTTTCCTCTGCCTGCACCTTTGGCTCTCATGCCAGCTGGTGATATGAAAGCTAACCAGAACCCTCACTGATTAGGTTCCTGCAAATACCTGTACTGTGAGATGCTAGAGAACCTCAACCTGGGGGCACTGCAATAGGTTTGCAATGAGAATTTTTCTACTGAAAACTATTAAATGGACTCCTGGTTTGATATGTGAGTCCTTGATTTTATTTGGGGTTTTTTTTAATGTATCTAAGAGAGAACATAAACATGGACAGTACTCTCTGGGTCATTATGTCCTGTTCTGTCTCTCAGAGGTAGCACAATGTAAAATAATTTTCATTGGGTATATCCATCAAACATACCTCACTGATGCAGCAGGAGGTTTTGTCTGTGGGAAATGCCAAGCTGAGATCCTTATAAAGGTAATGTCTGTGCTGTTCTCCAATGCTAATGTCTGTGGTGTTCTCTTCTGTAGGATTTTGAAAATGGTGGGGACAGTGGATATCCTAGTGAAAAGAGAAGCGAACTAGAAGATGTGGATCATAGAGAGAAGGTGAGACCCTCACCCTGGGATGAAGAGAGTTGGGCCTGTTATACCTGAATTGTTTCCATAGAATAGCCTTTATCTTTTATCCTTCTTAACCTAGGCTTTCTAAACAGAGGAAACAGTTAGAAAGAAATTCCCACATGGCAAAATTGCTCTTCACCTTGGGGATGTTCATGACACTGTTATGGGGAAAGAGGCTATCCATGATGCAGAGCTGATTTTCAGATGCTGCATTAGATGGCTTAGTTGTGGGGTGTGTATTGCAGGTGAGAAATGTAGCCCCCTTCTTGTCATACAGAATCCAGGAGTGCAGTCTGCTTCCAGACTCTCACCTTGTCTACTCTGTGACTTTTATATGGCTTGAGATACTACAGAACTTGGTGGTGTTGCCTTTTAGTTTTACACAACTTCAGAATTTCTTTGGGTTAGTGGATTAAAATACAAACTTTTTAGTAAATGGGTTTTGAAATTAAGATCTTAAGTAGGTATTTAATGAGAGGAAAGGAAGGAGAACACTGCTTCCAAAGATACTGCTAATTTTATCACCTTTGAAGTGTTTGACGTGGGATATCCAGTTTAGAGCATTAAAGCCTGAATGTGCCAGATTCTTTACTGTTTCAGCATGCTTTTATACTGTGATATCACAGAGACAAAAGACCCAGTGGAAACTTATTTTGGTCATTGTCACTATTAATTTTGCCATCAAAAATAGGAATAGTCTAGAGGGATAACTGGCACAAATCAACTACTGCAAATTAAATGCTGCAAATCTTTACGCTGATGTAGGGCCATTCAAACAACAACCGAAGACACGAATCTGACGAAGACAGTTTGGGAAGCTCTGCAAGGGTAAATAAAGCAGAAATGTTTGCAACTCTGCTTGTCCATTTTCCCAGTCATCTAACATCACACCACTAAATCACTCTTGCATCCTTTTCAGCTACAAAGTATATTTATTAATAATCAACTTACCCCTCCATGCTGTTTCCTTTTTTTGCTTTGTCTTTATTTTCCAGTTAAGGAAGTACCATTACAAACAAATTGTTACCTCTGAAACTGATCCCTGACATAAATTAGCAATTACTTATGCATTTGCCACTTAAAAAAAAATATATATATAGTTCTATGTTGTTTGGTTTTTTTTCCTGCCTAGCTGGATTCCATTTCCTTTCTTCACTTTTTGAATTGTAGGGATTTTTAAAACAGGTAGTGTTTGAAATGTGTGACAGTAGGAATCTGTGTTTCTAACTGAGCTAGGGAAGACCGAACCTTCTTGGATGTTTTTGTAGAAGATCTGTGATAATTAGTTGAACAAATAACTGTATTCTGCAGGAAGAGAGGAGCAGAGCTCTGACAGTAATGAATCATTTAATTAGATATGCTTTTCAGACTTTGCTGCAGTCATTCTGTGTAGTGCTTTCAGAGATTGAAATAGCTTTAACAGGCAGAAGTTCTGTGCTGATAACCTTCCCTCTTATGTTTCTCCTCTGTGCATCCAGAAGCTTTCGTTTTGATGGGATTTTTTTCAGCTACTGTTGTTCCCTGTCCTCCCTTTATGTTGAAAAGTTGTGTTGTTTTCATTTGTGCTGGACATCCTGAGAAACAGCAGTGCATGTATCTGCCTAACATCTGCTGCGTTGGTACTCTTCATTTTTCTAGAGTTGTGGAATGCAAGCAGCATTTAAAATGTTTTTAAACCAAATTCTAACTATAAAAAAATTAATTTAATTTTTCTTCTGTGCATGGATAACCTGAGTGCCTGCAGTGTGACTCTTCAGGTACCTCTTTTCTGATTCAGAACTTAAAGATAATCCTTTGCTTTGTGGCTGTCATTTATTGGAGACTTTTTCTATTGAGATTAGAAATAATCTGTTTCTTTAATGAAGAATAAATGGCTGTTTTTTCAGCTGCTAACATGACTTCTGAAACCTGTGTCTTAAATTACAGTATTTACTAATAAGTAATAATAGAAGACTTGATTTCTGTGTGACAATCCATATGAATAGTATGGAAATTTTAATTTTGGATACAAATCATAGTATGTTCTCTATTTCAGATTAGTGTGGAGAAATGGAATCTTTACAACTCTTCCAGAGTCCACATCCACAGGCCATCCTGTGTTGCCCAAGAAATTCAGAGGCTCAACGCTCTAGAACTTGAAAAAAAAATTGGAAAATCAGTCCTTGGAAAGGTAGGATGGGTTTAGTAATCCTGTTCTTTCCAACAGGAGAGGGACGTTCTGTGTTTTTTACTTAGAGGTGTTGCCCTGCATGAGTTTTGTGCAGGTGAAAAATAAACAAACATGTTTATAGCTTTCTGTTGTGTAATCATAATTTCTACAGGACATCTAAGCTCAGGAATTTAGGAATTCCATGCTTTTGGACATTTGGGCTCTTTTAGGAAGGACTTTGCTGTTGGCTCGTCTGCCTTTCCAGAGGTGTCACACAGAGAAGTGGGATGGATATAGTGTGCTTGACCCACATACTTTGCAAATAGGCAAGGTTGTGCTCCTGAAAAATGGAAGTATGGAGCAACTGCTTTTAATCCAGACAATTCATAACTGCATTATCTGGGATAAAGCTTGGGTTTATGCATGGCCTTAAGCCCACACTCAAAACATACAGTGTAGATCCTCCTGAACATCCTGAGAGCCTCAGGTGTTTTCAGAACGTTCACTTGGAGAAGAAACTCACTTTTCCTCTGGGCAAAGGAGAGAAAAATAATCCCATGATATGTTTGGAAGAAAGACTTCAGTAGTATGAGAATTTTGCCCTGGATAACTTTTTTGATTTACTGTGCTTTGGGTTAACTCCTTTCCTGTGAGAGTTCTTGCTGTATGTTGAAGTCTGTGCCCCGTGGTTACTGCCTTTTGCCCTGCTGGCTGGAGCATTAGGCCACTGCAAGCTGGGTGTCTTTCACTGTGATTCTCTCCTAAAGGACTGCAAGACCCCAGATATGCCAGGACATGCCCCTAAGGCTTGGTGCTCTGATGTGGCAGGCTACTGGGGAATACTGCTTAGGGCACCCTGATATGGAAAGATTTTGTGGCAGCTACTGTCTGGCTGAATTAAATCTTTCATCTCTGGTAGTCAACTTTATAAAGCTTTGTGTCTAAGCCTAGAGAACTGGAAGGGCAGCTGTGCTGTGTGTAGCCATTGAGTTTTGCTTGTTTAATATGTTCAGGCACAAATCAAGCTCCAAGTGTGTGTGTTATCAAGCTAGGCTTCTGCTCACTCAGAGGTACACAATTAACTTCTAAGTAGTCACCTCAGAGGGGTGTTTTTGTGCCTAGGAATGGGCACAGGGCTGTATTTAACACTTGTCTCTTTCCTGGTCGGTTCTGTTCCAGGTTCATTTGGCCTTAGTTCGCTATCATGAAGCTGGGCGTTTCTGCGAGAAGGACAAGGAATGGGATCAGGAGTCAGCCCTGTTTCACCTGGAGCATGCTGCAGACTGTGGGGAGCTGGAAGCCATCGTTGGGTTAGGACTCATGTACTCTCAGCTGCCACATCACATTCTTTCCGAGGTCACTCTGGAGGTAAAGAGAAAGGCCAAAGAAAGTGTGAAGCAGCAGCATTGTGCTGCATTGGGAAAATAGCATAGGAATAGCAGGAAATGGAGACAAAACAATAGCCATAGTGAGGTGTTCTGTTCCTCTGTCTTCAGAGAAAACTGGTAACTTTGTAAGGAAGAACTGGGACAAAGCAGCAAAAGTTACTGCTTATTTTGCTAGCTTTTGGGAAGCTTTTAAAGTGATCTTTACTTTGGGCTTCTGAATTTCTCGTGACTGGGCCTGCCCCACAGAGTCCTAAATACTCAGAACCATTACTGACTTGAAGAAACTGTATTTTTTTTTTTTAGAGGGAGGGATGTTTTTTGTTAGAACAAAAATGCATTGTAAAGATTTTGTTGTTCTACTAGGACACAAAGGAGAACAGAAATAAAGGATTTGACTACTTAGTGAGAGCAGCAGAAGCTGGAGACCGATCTTCCATGATTCTGGTAGCAAGAGCATATGATACAGGTGTAAATCTTGGCTCAGACAGGTACTGACTGAGTAACATGGTATTTCAGTGGGAGGGGGCAGAGGGATAGGGGCAGCACTGTGTCTGAAGCTAAATTGTGATTTGCCAAAAGACTATGCAGTATAAATGAGTGGACAAACAGTCCTTTCCCTAAGTACCAAATACAGTGAGTGGTGATAGTGATTTTTCTGTCTTTGTATTGTAGCATGTAATTGTTACTGAAATGAGTTTTCTGGTTTGCATAACAGTGAAACTCTGAGCAGTGGTGACATTCCAAAAATGGTAAACTTCTCTTTGAAATGCACTGAACATGCTCAGTCTGACAGTTGCTCATTTTAAAGTATTCATGAAACAAGACTCTTTGCAACTTCAGATTGCTTCTAAAGCAGTTGTCTTCACAAATATAAAGGCCAGACTGAAACCATGCAGCTAGTAAGGAAGCTCAGGCTCTGGAGTTAAGCAGAACACTTCAGTCTGTTACTACCTCCTCTGTAATTACTGCATAAAGTGAGCCCCACCTCGTTTTGATACAGTGACCTGATGCTCCTGTGCATGCACAGCGAATGAGCCTCCATGGGAACATTTGCTTTCTTGGCTCTGAGACGCTAGTGCAAAGTTGAATTCTGAATCTCCAGTGCTAAGTACGCTTGTTTCCTAAGGTAGCCATCCTCAAAAGTTACTTTTGGCTTCAGAGTACAGGACTGGAAGGAGGCACTGCACTGGTACAATGCTGCACTGAACATGACCGACTGTGATGAGGGAGGTGAATATGATGGCACTCAGGATGAGCCCCGGTATCTGCTTCTGGCCAGGGAAGCAGAGATGTTAATGACAGGAGGGTTCCAATTGAATAAGGATCCACAGAGATCAGGTGAGGCCTCATTTTGCTTCTGTAATCAGTAATCTTGCTTTTCCTTCCTTTTCTCCCACCATATACCCCAAAATACATTCTGTGCTTCAGCTGTTATAAAGCATACAGAGGGTCAGCACCCTCAGATTTGTGGATGACGCTGTAATGCTGCAGAGTGATAGAAGGCTGTAAACAGTCAAATGAGATCTTGTCTATGACAGGCATAGTGGGTGCTACCAGATCCAGTCCTGAGTCATTAGCAAGCAACCTTCACTCCCTGTGAGGCCACTGAACTGCAGGTTGCTGCTTGCTTTTTGAGTTACACTCATGACTCCCGGGCACTGTGCAGCACTGTCTTAGTTATGAAATCTACATATCAGGGATCTTAGAGTCCTCCTAGAGGATCCTACTGGCTGGACCCATTTACAGTCCTTCCCAAATATACCGAAGACCTATCAGCAGCCAGTTCTGTGACTTTCAAGTTGAAGAGGAAAAGCCATAATTCCTGGCTAATGTAACTCTGTTGACACTATTAGAATATGCCCTGTAGTTTGACCTCAGTTTCTCTTTTCTTGTCCTTTCATTGCTTCAGGCTGAAGATACGTGGTTGCCTTTACCCTGTAACTGATGGCATTTCCTTCTCTAGGTGAGCTCTACACAGAAGCAGCAGAAGCAGCAATGGAAGCCATGAAAGGCAGACTGGCAAATCAGTACTATCAAAAAGCAGAAGAGGCTTGGGCAATGATGGAAGAATAACACTGCAATAAGCAGTTCTTGTATATAATTTTTTGTATAGACTTGCTGCATTTGCAGCTAAAAAGTTATATTTTTATGTGGTGTTACCAAGGGGGTTTTGTATTTCCATCATTGCCCAAGAGATCGG
>VWYK01021656.1:0-43490 GCA_013399775.1 Semnornis frantzii | reverse complement strand
AGTATTTATTCCAAAGCTGCAGTGCCAACTATATGGATAGTAGAGAAGCTCTACTGTGGTTGTGGTTAATGGTCATTTTGCAGGAGATGAAGAGGGAAGCTTTTTGCCTTCTTGGCCTTACAGTCTCCTGAGGATGTAAATCAACACGAGTAAGGAGCAACCCGTGTGAAGTGCTGAGTGACCTATAATGCTCACCAGCCTCACTTTAGCCAAGCTTTTAAAAGTATGCTTAAAACTAAGCAGGCTGCCATATGGTGCTGGTGGTTTCATTGAGACTTCTTGCATGTACAGCCAAATATATTGATGTCTTGTAAAATGTTGTTCAAGGAACAATAATCAGTTGTTCTTCTGCTGTGCAAGTGCCTGTCGCTGGACTCTGAAGTTGTGCTCCCCACTTGCTCTGTCTGGCAAGCACATCTTGAGTTGTTTAAGCAATATCCAAGCATGACATGAGTCAACTGCAGCTGTCTGAAAGAGGTGGGTAAGGAAGTCAGATGGGAAGATTTGAGTCCTTTCTAAGAGAGAAGGAAAAGTTACCTTTGGGTGGCCTACTTATGAGTGCTTGCTATGGCCACCAGGTAGTTGTGGCCTTGCAACACATGGCTGCATCTTCATGCTGTATAATGTAGGGAATGTGGGAAATGTAGTGCTTGTGGCCTGTTTGCTTTGGGTTTTGGTTTGAGAACGAAGGTGAAGCTCTTCTCCCATTAATGGAGGAATATGTCATTTCTAAATCTCTGTTTGACTTAGGGAGATGTTAAGCTAGGAACTAAAATAAGCAAGGTTTTGGACCTAATATGCTGAGATAGAACATGTTTGTAGGATTGCACATCAGCTGGATGTTTTAAGTGCCTATCCAAACTTCTGCTTGAGGTGCCTAAAGCTTCTTCTGGATAATGGCCTTTTTGCTATTTTCAGTTCATAGCATTAAAATATCAGTCTCAGTGGAAGGTGAATGTGCTATTCACCACTGAGGACAGCTGAAGAGTGTTTTGTGCAATGTAGGCACTACAGCAAACTCAGTCAAAATTATTTGGTTTCCTCACGAGGTGCCAGTGCCAAGTCTTAATGGGATTTTCCTTGAGGGAAGCATTTGTAATGACACCACCAGCCATTCAGGTAGCTGAGAAGATAGAGCATGCCCATCCAAAATGGGTACCTGAGGCATGTATTGACATTGCTGATGTAGCTCAGTCTGCTAAATTCATTAGTCGCTAAAGTTGCTCACAGTTCTCTCTAGATGTGGTGAGTGTGCATGCAGCTCAGTGGGGAAAATTCTGATTAATTCTTTTTCTGCAAATACTGATTTTTTTTGTTTTTTTAAGTGATATAGATTACCTTCTGGCTCTAAGGTGATACCCTGTTATTTAGCTCTACAATAACAAGAACTGTCAATAATTTGAAACCAGAAACTGTTTACAGAAATATGCACAACTTATTCTGTGACATTCTTTTGAAGGAGACTTTTCGTCAGACTCTTGGAATGATAGTGCTACATGCTGTATTTTTGATCTTTTCACAGTGAATAAATAAAAATATGTATTTTTAAAACATGTGAAAATAAATCTGAGGCTCAACCTGCTGGAATTTAGCCTGGGTTCAGTGTTTCCAGATGTCAGTGGGAATACTGCATCACTTGGTTCTCTCGTTCACTTTGGTTTCTTTCTGGCTGTCAATAAAGTTGTTCTTGTCATTTTCCTCAACAGAGTTTTAGTCGTTGTATGTGGGGAATTTCTTTTGTTGCTGTGGTGTTTTGGTTTTGTGTTGTGGGGTTTTTTTTGTTTGGTGGTGTGTTTGGTTTTTTGTTTGTTGTTTTTTTGTTTTATTTTCCTATAATTGGCCAAAGTTTGATCCAGTTATTGCAAGGTTCCAGAAATCCTCTGTGAGGTTTTCATTATTCTGTACCTAATTTCATTCACATTCAACAGTCAGAAGTTAACTGATGGATTGACTGGATTTGTCCCAACAAACCTATTTTCCTCAAGAAAACTGAATGGTTTTATTTGCATTCAGTTACACGTGTGGCATTTGTAACTTAATATGGGAGATGATGTGAGGACTGAAGTGCTCATTTGCAGGATGAAAAATGGTGAAATTTGGCATTGCAAGTCTTGTAAGCTATGGCTGCAGTCACAGCAGGAGCGTTTGGCAGGTGTAACAAAGTGGGGATGGGATCCATCAGAAGGCACAGAGGCAGTCAACACTTAGAGCTTATAAAGGATTAAATATGGACTGTCTTAATTACTGGTCTGTGGGACTGATTTGAATCTCACTCTTTTCCCCACAGGTATAATTTTGCTCCTGAGTAGAGTGACTACTGACAGACACAGCGTAGTTTAGCTGGGCCAAATCAGAACTTCTCATCTCAATTTTAAAAAGGAGGATTTTGTTTGAACTTCTGGTGGTGAGTTCAGGGTGTTTTCAGCTTTAATTTTAGGGGCATCTCTTGCGCCTTCCAGTGCTGGGGACTGGAACAGTTCATGAGGACAGCTTAGAGATTTGTGAGGGCTGATGTATAATCTGGACATAACCAACCGTTGGGTCCTTGCTCTTCTCTGGCTAACTGCTGTGCCAGAAAAGCAATACAATGAGCCTTGAGAGCTTGTGTCATATTTTCAGTTCTCCTGTAAGTTCATCAGTGGTAAAATGAGAAACATTGTGACCCAAGTGCCAGCCCTAAGGGGTAACCTTTGCTTTCACCCTGCAAGTGTCACCTGTGGCTAATGTGAACAATCTTTAGTACACAGACTTTCCTCAGTGTGGCCAGGCACACAAACATTTGTGAGATAGAGGCTAAGTTCACCCATACCAGGGTAGAAAAGTACTTCTCTGAGAGGGTGTTGGTACCCCCACTGCCTGGACAAAAGCAGCTGTGGGGTCAAGCAGCCCTTTCAGTGAGAAAACCACCAGTAAGATGTGCTCCGTGCAGCCTCTCTCACACCCCAACACTGAATATGCAGTGCTGTAGCCTTCCAGGATCTGAAGGGGGCCTACAGGAAGGCTGGGGAGGGACTATTTACAAGGTCTTGCAATGACAGGACTAGGGGCAATGGGTTTAAACTGGCAGAGGGGAGGTTTAGACTAGATGTCAGGAGGAAGTTCTTTACAGTGAGGGTGGTGAGGCACTGGAACAGGTTGCCCAGGGAGGTGTTCAAGGCCAGGTTGGATGAGGCCTTGAGTA
This sequence comes from Semnornis frantzii, assembly GCA_013399775.1. NCBI lineage: Eukaryota > Metazoa > Chordata > Aves > Piciformes > Ramphastidae > Semnornis > Semnornis frantzii. Next base: position 40,309 of record VWYK01021656.1, on the reverse strand, counting down.
ACCTGTACTAGTGGGAAGTGTCCCTGCCTATGGCAGGGGGTTGGAACTAGATGATCTTTGAGGTCCTTTCCAACCTTACCATTCTACGGATAGTATCCCCTGTTCACTGCTGCATGCATGAGTACTTGGAGACTGCTAAACTAGACTCTTCCCTAAACTTTTCTGCCTGAGCAGGTTAAAAGTGATTTGCAATGTGAAGCCAAATCAGGTCTGCCTAGCTTCTCTCCTCATTGAACCTCTCCTGTTTTCCTGCAAAGCCAGGGCTGTGGGAGGTCTGTCAGCTCCCTGTTCTCAAAAACCCAGCAGCCTGCTTGAAAAGGCACTAAACGTAGGGTGTGAAATTGCACCAGTGCTGAAGAAGGATCCCATTCACACTTAGACGTGCATCTGCTGTTCCTCATTTCTTGTAGGCAGTGAATGAAATTTTTAGCAAGGCTGCAGAGCTGAAGCCTCCTCCCAGAATTATGTCCAGCAGCTCCCTGGAAAGAGACACCACAGGGTGCTGCAGGGCCAGGCAGGCTACAGGAGATGCTAGGGCAGGTGGGTGAACAGAGGCTGTCAATAGGGCTCCAGTGTGTTTATCTCATTTAAGTAAACCGCCCTAATGACAGCTTCACCTCAAGCTGCATTGAGACTTGGTGGCCTTACCCCAGAGAAACTGGAATTTTTCTCCAACCATCCTGCTCTAGTTAAGGGATGAGAATGCCATTAGGTCTGCAAGAAAATATACCAGAATTTCAGGCTGAATGTGAACAGATACTCCCAAGAGCCCGTTCAAGGGGCGCAGCAGGCAGTGAAGATGTGCTACTCTTCCTTTCCTCGAGAGTTGTACTGACTCCTGCTGCCGTTACTACAGCCGAACACGCTGCAAGCAAGCTTCCCCGAGGAAGTGCGCAGCCTTCTCACTTTGCTAATTCAGGGAGTTGTGGCTTCACAGCAGAAAATTAAATGCAGTTTTTAGATACTTTGTTTAGACTTGTGGAGGAAGGGTACAGGGGATGGCCCCAAGTCCCCCAGAAACGCAGGGGCTGCTGCGTGGCACCCACGTGGCAGCGGAGCGGCGAGTTCGGCGGCAGCCCCGCCCAGCCCTGCTTGCTGCCGCGCTGTGCCCGGGTCCCCGCGGCCTGGGGACGCGCAGGGCGCCGCTCCCCCCAGCCCGGCTTGAGCGCACTGCATCGCTGTGAGTGCAGCTCCTTGGAACGGGAGTAAATCCCCCTCACGGTACCTTATTTGCAAGGTGGAATACGTGTGCAGTGAGAGCGGTTGCTGGGTTATTGGGACGCGGACTGAGGGGGTGGAGAGGGCGAAGGGTTGAGCGGAATAGTGAAAGGTGGGAAAAGCAGACATGGACGAAATGTTAGCAGTGCAGTATACGCGTAACGGCGGTAGCGTGGCCGAGCGGTCTAAGGCGCTGGATTAAGGCTCCAGTCTCTTCGGGGGCGTGGGTTCGAATCCCACCGCTGCCAGAAGCCTGTTTTTATTCTGCTGCGAGCCGCTGCTACAGTGCCCTCTGGCGGCCGTGCCGCCCAGGAGAGCATTGTGGGTAGGAGGAGGGCCGCGTCCCCACGTGCCGGCCAGAGTGACACCAACATGGCCGCTGCCTGAGAGCCGCCCGCCAGCCGTGCACCGCCACCGGGGAGCCGGCGGCCGCGCTGCCCGCGCCGGCGCTCCGCCAGGTAGGCCTATTGCGGCGCTGCTTTTGCTCTTTTCGGGGCCAAGCGAGCCGTGAGAATTTTGCCGGCTGTGGAAAGGGAAGAGCGCGGCCTGGGCTGAGGTGGGCTTCGACTGTCCGGGGAGGGCGGTAGATGCTGTGAGGACTTGACGCGGTGGCGAGTACCGGGAGCATGGTGCCGCAGCCATTCGGGCGGCGCTCTGACAGGAGCTGGCACAGGTCGGGGTCGCCGTGCTTGGCCCCTGAAGGGAGCGGGCGGAGATCTGGTCACAGGCCGTGGCCTCTCGTCTCCCATCATCGGCGAGCCGCAGGGTGCTGGCCGATCCTCCCGAGGCTGTAAAACGACGTCGCTGACTAGTCTGGGGCCCTTCACCCCGGGGTGGCAGCTCCGCACCTCCCGCCCTGAGAGGGCCGAAAATGGGGTCAGCAGCCCTGGCCCAGGCATCGGCTCTGCGGGGCTGCAGCAGAGCGCTGCGCGCCGCGGACGAGGCGTCCGCGCCCTCTTACGCCGGGGTCGGTTCGCTTCTGCCTCGCGTTACCTTCGCGTTTGGGCGGCTGGCCGTGGCCTCCCTCCTCCTGTGCCACCTTCCCTGCGCTCCCCCTCTGCTGCCAGGCTGCTGGGTCAGGAGAAACTTGCCAGACGTGAAGAAGCCCGTGGCAGCAGGGTGCACTGGGCTGCTCAGGGTGAGCGAGGCGGAGCAGTGCCAGCGTGGGAGATGGGGCTCGGCACCGCGACCGGTCCGGGGTGCCCCTGTGAGTTAGCACACAGCAGCGAGCAGCTCCGTCACTGCGCCTGGCACAACAGGCCTAGCGCTTTGCTACTTCCATGAGCCGGTGGAGAAAGATTCATGCTTAATGCATGGTCTCTTAATTTCTGAAGATATACTTAAGCGGCATCACCCCCAAAAGAGGTCCTGGTGCAGAGGAGCCCTCTGCGGGTTTATTAGCAGAAGGTGACTGCGCAAAGCTGCTTGCAGTTGAGTAAAGCAAGGAGAAAAATACGCAAATAATTGGGTCAGATTTGTAGTTATCATCAATGTTTGGAAAGTGCTTCAGCTGTTCTTCAAAGCTTCCATTTTACTGTATGCCAGGGGCATGAGGATTGCTCCTAGTGCTGGGCTGAGAGACCCCCTACAGAAGAAAGTCCAAGTGCCAGAGCAAATTATGGGAGTGATTCCCACTTTGCTTGCTTGTTATCCATGCTTTAAGGCCCTGATGCAGCAGGAGTTCCTGGCCTTTCCTGCACTGCATAATTATGTGTGAAGAGTATTTCCAGTTTCCTTATTGGCACTTCGGGGGTCCATGATTGCTGACAAGTTTAGGTATCAGCAAAATCCTGGAGCATTTCATGCAGGCCTGGCCAAAAGTTTGTGTGTATGAGATGACACAGGTTTGCAGTTTTTCCTTTTACAGTTATATTGGGAAGGTTTTGGCAATGCAAATAGATAGTTCTAGTACCCACATTAGCTTCTCAGCTCAGACTTAGAGGTAGGATTCAGTTCCTTCATCAGTGATTTTTGTAGTTCTTTAACCACAGTATTTTTCTTCACTGGCTCTAAATTGATGATGTTATGGGCAGCTAATAAATGGTTTCACTGGCCCTAGCTTTGGGCACATTGCAAAAGAAATGAGACAATTTACATCCCTTCCCCTCCTGCAATCTGTTCTGAAGTTAACGAGTGGTCCAAATAACCTGCATTGTATTTTGATGAGTGTTAAATATTGCACTGGGACACAGTACTTCCTATTTATAGACCTGTCATTCTGATACTCCAGTCAGAGGGTGGTTATGTTTTATCCTGAAATGAATAAAAGAAAACATAATCTCTATGGTTTTCCTTGAGTACTGACAGCAGGGTTCACAAAGAGATTCCATGTGTAATTATGTAAGCAGCATTACATGAGGGACTGGAGGTCAGGTCCTTTAGGCTAAATTTCTCTTTCTCCTCTTAGTACAGGGAATCTTAATTTCTCTTCTGGAAAGTGGAGAGAGAGAAAAAGTTAGCCCATACCTGGCACTCAGGCTACCAAGAAGGTGATTCTCAGTCATCTTAGCTGGGCAAAGAAGGAGGGTTTGGACGTGAGTCTCCCACCCTCTGGGTTTTATCACATGTTCTCTTGGGCATCCTCCCATCATCAGCTCTCTTCTGCATGAAAACTGCAGTTGTTCCATTTTGTGCAGAGCTGTCAGGTCAGCTTTACACGAGCCTGCTGTATTAGGCCATCAAGGGGACATGAGCAGGAAAAGCAAAACTGGAAGTGACAAATCTCCTTTCCTTAAAAGAGCATCTTCATGGCTGTGCTTCTGGAGGGAACCTGGTGCCTGATGGCAGCAAACACTCTGGTATTAATCAGACATCACATGGTTGTGCAATAACAGCACCAGCCTAAGGGTAAGATACTGGCTTCTTGCTGTGGAGATTTTGCATTTCTGCATTTTTACCTTCTTTTTTTTTTTTCCCAATATAAATCCAAAATATTCTTAAGTAGATTCATATTTCTAGGTTGAATGACAGAAAGCATGTAAATAAACCAGAAATTGTGCCCAAATCAAAGTTTGGCTGTGAAATGATGTTCACAACACACTCCTTGGTTCAAACTTTCCTTGCTCAGTTTGCAAGAGTTGCTTTTTTTTTTTTCTTTTATGCCTGTTTGACCAGGGCTGTCTTCATGGTGTTTTAAATGATCTGGGCTAATTAACATGGCTCTGATGACATCCCAAATAGTTTGTGGATCCTTTTATTTAATTTCAGTAGGGAAGAGCTACGTTCATTTTAACTGAGGGGTCATTTTTCATTCAGAGGTCAGAACCAGGCATGACACTGACTTCAGCACTGGATTCAGCATGATGACTCATGGTTCTAGAGCACCCAGTCCTCAGTTAATATCAGAGCTGTTTTCTTTGAAGCTGGTGTAGTTAGGAAGTCAGATCTGTTCTGATGATTTCCAAGTGCTCTGCAAGAGGCCAAGGAGTGTATTTTGGAGCCTGCATTTAGCAGTGCAGTCTGAAGAGTGGTAGGTCAGAAGACAAGTGTGCAAAGTGTTAGGTAGGTGAAATCAAGGTCAGCACATTCCTAGATGGGAATATTGTCTGGTCCCAAGCACAGGGTTTCCACAGCCTTTTTCTTCTTCTAGCTGGCAGCTTTTTCTGATACCTTCTCTCCATGAGTTGCTCTGAGCAGGGAAGCTGTGAGGCCTGTGGCACTGGCCTTAGTGACTACAGGGACTGCTGCAGTGGCAGTTTCAGAGCTCACACATGCCAGCTGACCAACCAGTGCCCTGTAGGTGTGCTGGCTGGAAAACCAGCTGTTACCTGTGGTACAGTTGCACACTGTATAAACAATACAGTTAATGCAGGTGCAAAAGGCCTCATCTCTCTTCCACAAAGCAGTGCTTGGTGCTCTCTTACCCAGCTGTGGCTTTCAGAAAAGTTAAAAGAACTTGCCTATTTTTGATGCATTTTCTTGTCTCATTAAATTTGGTGGCAGTCAGTGGAGACTGCAGAGTGTTAGGGACCTGGCTGTGCAAACACATACCTTGCTCAAAGACTGAACAGATTGACACTGAAAGGAACCAAGTTAACTTGAACAAATAGTCTGGGCTACGTGGCACAGATGTAGTGACTCATGACATTTCTGTTTTCTTTCAGGTTGTGCCAAGGAATAAGCCAAGAAAAAGGTTTCTGTATCCTAGCATGGCAAATGAAGAAGATGATCCAATTTTACAAGAGGTAGAAGTGCATTGTGGCAGCACTGACTGTACATGAGACCTTTTTTGGTTATTATAGTTCCCAGCATTCTTACATTGTTTCAGCAATGTATTGTCAACATCAGTGGCTGGTAACCAGCCTTGCTCTGTGCAAGTAAATAAGATGTGTGGGCCAGATACATGTTGTGCCAAAACAGTGGTGTCCGTGTTGACAGATCCAGCTCAGGTGTTTTCACCCTTTTTTAGTCTTCCCAAGTCAGAAAAGGAACACAAGTGAAGAACTTGTTTCTACCACTGTGTGTGTCCAATGACTTTATTGCATGTCTTTGAGAGCTGGACAGAGTTGGAATGACATCAATGAGTTCATAGCGGTTAAATATGAAACTGTTTCATGCCTTCTTGCTAGAACAAGCAGTTGTGTTCTGATTCTGGACTTCTTTAAAGAACTGTTGCATCCCAAAAAGCAGCCACAGTGTCCTGCTCACTTTATGTCTGAATTTACACACCACAAGTACAGGCAAGGCCAAGCTCATAAGGAGAAAAGTCATGAGAGAAGGAGAGGGGATTGTCAAGAGTGTATCTAAAATGGTGGCTTCCATATGTGATATTCCTGAGAGAGCTGTGCATTTTCACTACTGGTGATCAGATGCTGATACTGAACCAGATTTGGGCTGTGGGTGTCTCATGTCTGATTTAGCAAGATTTTGGGACAAAATACTAGAAAGGAAGTTACCTTTCAGTCATGCTGCTGAAGAGAGAGCTTCCTCCTCTTTCTATAATTATAACAACAGATTCACTTCAGCCCCTTGGGAAAAAAAATTCCTCTTGCATTTCAGATTGGGTTGCCAAGTTTGATTAGAGAATAAAAAACACAGCTAGAGCCACTGCCTGCTGCCTCATCTTAGGGAGTTGCTTGTTTTTTAAAAAAGGCCAGTTGCAGAATTTGATGTCAAAATTGGCAGAAAGGAGACCTTTGACAAGAGTCATGAATGTCTTTTATCTTAGAATTTGTAATGGGAAGCTAAAATTGTCAGTGTTTGAGCTCTAAGGATTGCCCTTCTGCCTGAGACTCCATCAGTTACAGCTGACATCTGATGAAAGTTGTTTGGTCTGCATTTTAGATTGATGTGTTCCTGGCCAGAAGTCTACTGGAGAAGCTGTATCTGTTTCAGGTATTTTATGTTTGAAATGAAATTTAAAACACAGTAACATTCCTTACTGCTTCAGCCTGCCAAGATCTTGAGGATAGGCAAGCCTCTTTGGGTTTCAGTCAGTTGAGGAGTGGTCATTCATGGCACAGGCTTGTCATTAAATCACTTCCTTTAACCCCCCTAAGGGAGTGCTTGGGGCAGGTAATGTCATTTGGTCATGGTTTGGAGAAGTGGCAGTCTGCTGGCGTCACTGATTTCTGCTGCCTTTACTAGAACCTTTCTTTAAGGCTGGCCTTGTGCAGGTCATCGTTGTTACTCGTGATCAGTGTGAGTTGCCATAAGGCCTCCCCACTTAGGTTGTGGAGATAAAGGTTTAGGGTTAGTGGCTGAAGGTGGAGATAGGGTAGGAAGGTGGAGGTCTGTTGTTCCTGTCCACCACTGAGTCGCTCTAATCATCTTATCCTCGCGGTTCTCTTTTCCCATTTCACAATGTGAAGTCTTTTGAAGCTGTTAGATTAAATGGTCATTAGGAACCAGTGATGCTCACTGCCTCCTGTACAGAACCTCTGCACCACATGTGCCAGCAGAGCACAGCTGGAGGCAGCCAGCCACACTGCATCATGCTGTGCAGCCTTGCCTCTCGGGTGCCCACAGTGACCCTGTGTCAGGAGAGACATTGGCTGGTGATGGTGGCTGTGGGTGTGCTGGAGAAAGGGCAGCTCTGAGCAGGATGCTGCTGTAGTTGGAGGATTTCACTTGGCTACCACACTGTCCTCTTGACATTTCCAAGTGGCTGAGAAGAGAGACCCACATGGCTAAACCTGGGTCTGCTGTCCTGACTAGGTACATGTGGCCCATGCCCTGTAAGCTAACTCTGCTTGCGTAAATCCATAAATATTTTACTTTTTGTGATGGTTTGGGAGTTCCCTGCCCCCCCACACTTGTAAAATGACCCAGACCAGATCTCAGCCAGCTGGAAATTGAGAGATGAAGCTCTATTTACAGCTCAGCACAATATACAAGCAGATATATACAGTATATACAGGAATGTTTACAGAAATATACAAAGTAAAGGTAATACAGAAACACGACTCCCCTCCCAGAAATCAGAGACCCCAGGAGGGGCTCCCAACCACCCTTCCACCTTCTCCCCACCCCTACACCTTACCCCAAGGTTTGCCTTACACACAAGGAGGATCGGCTGGGGAGGATTAGAAGAAAAGTGGTTAGTGAAGTTATTCAGCAGAGAGGAGAAGCCAGAGCTGCTAGGGAGCCCAAGAAGCCATGCCCCATGACCCAGACTGCCCGTTTGAGACACTCTCTTATCTTCTTTGTTTTGGTTTCTTATTCCTAAACATCTCAGCAAGCCTATGAGTGAAGTAGACATCACCATTGTTTTCTTTCACAGCCTATAGTATCATTTTCTCCATTAAAATGTCCCAATTAGCTCAAACCAGCATGCTTTTAGATAATAATAATCCAGGAAGTTAATGGTGAGAGGTGGAGTTTTGTTTCTAGCACTTATTTTTTTACTGGACTAGTGTATGGTACCATATTTCTCTGTTACAGCTTGCTGTGGCATGTGAGGGGAGGAAGGGGGTTGTGCAGTGACAAAAGCAGAGGGCCAAGGGGAAAGAAACAAGTTCCCCAGGTTGCACTCCCAGATCTCTTGATGACTCACACATCAGTCAAGTAACTTCTTTTCTTGATGTCTTGTGTCTGTCTGGCAAGTGGGCCTACATGCAAGGGGACAGGAAGGAGTGAGTTAACTTGTGTGAAGTTCTTTGGTTTTACATGAAGATTGCTTTGTTTTCCAGTATCCTATTCGCCCAGCTTCCATGACGTACGACGATGTTACACATTTGTCAGCAAAGATAAAACCAAAGCAGCAAAAGGTTGGTCTGCAAAAGCTACCTTCTGTTATGTAGAGTGCCCTTGAGAAAAGCCTCAAGAACACTTGTTCTCTGCTGCCATTTTTTTCACGTGGGAGTTTGTGTCCCTAGCTTGTTAAAACATCTGCATCCTAAAAACAAAGCTCAGCTTGAAGCGTGAGGTTTGCCCTGTGGATGTGATTGATGCCCCTTCTGTACTTCGGTGTGCTGTAAACCTAGGGAAGTGTTAGTGAGTGTGGCACTGAACTGTCATTGGTGTCTGTGTGGTTCTGCCATGGTAATGAACTGTCTTGTCATACTGTTTAGGTTGAACTCGAAATGGCCATTGACACTCTGAACCCCAACTACTGCCGCAGCAAGGGAGAACAGATTGCGCTCAACGTCGATGGCACATGTACAGATGAAACAAGCACCTATTCCTCGTAGGTGTCCTCTCTGCCTTCCTTTCCTTTCTGTGGTGAGCCTAGATGTATGTATTGTCCAGCAGGCATTGGGGAAGGGTGAGAACAGGGGTCTGCACAGCCTTGGGCAGTTGCCTAGTGAGTTTTTCTTGGAAGTAACCTCTTTGCTGCTGTGCTTTATGGATTTGGAGTTGCAAAGAAAAAGATGAGAATGTGTATTTGCTGCAGTTGTTGATACTCCATTTTGGGAACTGATGGTTTCAGGCCTTTAACATCTGTGTCCCACATTGCCTGTAGATTACAACCTCACAGCATTCATCTCTCTCTGCAGGAAGCTGATGGACAAGCAGACTTTCTGCTCTTCACAAGCTGCCAGTAATGTCTCCCGCTATGCAGCTGCTGTTTATAAAAAAGGTACCCTTGTTTGGCTTCCTCCTCACCTGAGTGAAACACACTCTTTTCAGGGTTGAAAGAAGACCTGTTTGTCATATTCTTTTCAGCCTAGGTTTTGGTTGATTGATGTGCCTTCAAAGGAAAATTTTTCCTTAGAGATGTCCCCAGAATGCTTGAGGAGGTGTATTGGTTTGGGTTTAGCTTCCCAGGGGAGTCAAAACATATCTAACAGAAACCAATACAATGATAGTATGATGCCTTCCCCTCTCCCACCCGTTTTGGAAAGGAAGAAAGAAAGGAGGAGAGAGAAGGGGTAAAAACACCCGAAGAACAGTCCTGATATGATTTGGAAGGTAAAAGAAAAAAGAAACTTTAACAATAAATAAAAGGTATTTAAGGTAGGGGAGTTACAGATAGGTATAGGGAAGGGAAAACAAGATACAAAATATATATCCAAGCAGATGGATGGCAGTGGATTGAAGAGATGTGCACGTTGTGGTGGAGACTGGCCACGTGGTAAGACAGGAGAACAGGAACGAGGATGGTGTCAGGCATGCAGGCCACGAAGAGAGAGACAGGAAGCTCCTCTGTTTATATAGGGGGTCCAGACAGGAAGTGGGAGTGGGCTGAACACTACACCTGGGGTCAAGCAGACCACTCTCCCCACCCAGGAGGTTTAACCCTTTACAGAAGGTCTAACCAAGTTGTAAATATCACATAAGAATACTCTGGGTTTCCAGATGCCTCCGGGATCCTCATAGGGCATAGTAGGCTGAATATGCATTTGTAACAGGAATTTATCACTGCTATTTATGTTACTATCTCCATCTAATTGTGTTTGTCTCATTTTCATGTTCAAAACTTTTGGTCCCTCTCTCATTTCCTCATGCCATCACAAAGATTGGTTATGATGAGATGAGAATACACAGACTGTCTTCAGTGTTGAGTATTTTACTAGGAGTCTCCTGACCTCTAGGTCAGTTCTGAGCCAGCCTGTGGCTCTCTTCCAGCTCTGCTTTCAACACAAAAAGGAAGGCAACAGAAATAGATCTTGGTCTTTCATATTCCTTTGATATCTTGAGTGTTGGATATATTTTTCACTTCAATCCTTCTTTACACTTTACTACATTAAATATTGATGTTGAGTTGAAGCTATGCCTTACAGAGATAGGGAGATAATGATAAGTGCTGGCTTTGTGCAGTGGGAAAAAAAAACCTATTTTAGCCAATATCAATTCAATTTTTCAGGTGAACTTCACCTGACTCCACTACATGGAATTCTTCAGCTGAGGCCAAGCTTCACCTACTTGGACAAGGCTGATGCAAAACACCGAGAACGAGAAGCTGCTACTGAAGGTAAATGCTTCATGAGTTGTGTTTTCTTTTTGGGGAGCTGAGATGCAATTCTTGCTGTAGTTGTACTGCCAAGAGTAGTAACATTCTGAAGGTGTTTATTATCAGGCCTCTTCTCAGGCTGTTTCATGGCTCTTACTTCCCTGCAGCTGCTTAAATGCTTTTGTGGGCAGGGTGTGGGGGACTCACAAGGAGTGGGAGCTGGTGGATTGTGCTGAAGGGCAGCAGCAGGGAGTGTGTCACTACTGCCACTGAAAAGTTGCCCATGAAAGTAGTTAGATGTATCATAGGGGGCAGTGTGGCCCCGTTGCATGTTTTGGCAAGCTGGACTTGCATTCATGGTTCAGTAGCTGCTAGTGCTGCTCTCTTCCTGCATGGGGCTCCATACAACTACAGGCTGGATTTGGCTGCTTTGCTGCAGTACTGTGTTGATGCTGTTGTGGTTTTTTGGCAGGTGGTGATTCATCCCAGGATGAAGCTGAAGATGATGTTAAGCAAATTACTGTACGTCCAACTTTCCCTTTGGAGATAGTTCAGGGAAGAGCCCACAGGAAAGCAAGACAATGCACACCTAAATAAAAGGGCAGGGAAACTCAGTCCCAGTGACCCTGGGCTGGGGAGGGGGGAGGCAAGATGGGCTTGCCCTTTTTCCACAAGCATAAGGATGGCACTGAGAGCAAGCAGTGATTTATTTGAGCTCAGACCCCTAGCTGCTCTTGCTTGTGTACCAAAGAAGTAATGCAGGTGTTTTGTTCAGAGGGTTTCCAGACCTTCTTTAGCAATGCCCAAATCTCCCAGGTCCGATTCTCCCGCCCTGAGACGGAACAAGCTCGTCAGCGCCGCGTCCAGTCCTACGAGTTCCTGCAGAAGAGGCAAGCAGAAGAGCAGTGGGTTCATCTCCATTATTATGGCTTGAAGGTAGGTATATGCTGCCTGCTGCTGAGCAGCCTGCTTGGGCCTGAAGGCTCAGTCAAGACTAGGCCTGTTTTTCAATTTGAGTCCATAGGAGTCAGGGAATTTTCAGAAGCTCATGAAAAGTAGGCCTGTAGGCTTGAGCTGGCCTGCAGGGCTCTCTGGCTCCTCTGCTGGGTAATGATGGTTTGTGGACAAATGCGAAGGAGGCATCTGAGAACAAGGATCTCTCAGATTTTGGCTTCTGATCTGAAAGGCTTGGGGAACCCAGTCAACTGAGTGTCAGGAATCCTGTTGGACCCACATGTGTCTGTCAGGAGATTGCAAAGTCAGAGCTACAGAAACGTTCCCACATCACCTGAGCATCGCTCGAGAAAGTGAAAGCAGAAGATGAGTTAGTGAGGTGGAACCCTTGGATGGTGCAGTAATGGCAGGTGGTGACAGTTGGGAATGAGGACTCCAGCTCTCTGGCATTTTGAATGTTTTCAGTGTGTGGTTGCCTCTCTTTTCCCACCTCTCCAGGACAGCCGTTCTGAACACGAGCGCCAGTATTTATTCAGTCAGGGTCATGGCCTTGCTGAAAACACAGAACTAATTAAATCTCCCAGGTAAGGATTTGATGGGTTTCTGCAGAAACTGCAAGAATTTGTTGGGATTCTTTTCAGAGTATTAAGCAGATATATTCCTCAAAAGCTTGCTCTTTGGTTAATTCTATTCTTGATAAAATCTGTATTTTAAAAATACAGAAACAAGCTGGACTTCAGCTTATCCAGGTGGCTTCCTTTGTTTCCCTGTCCTCTTGAGATTAAAGCTGGTTGTTTTCACTGGGGATTGTAACCTCTTGTACATTAGACAGCCTCATATTATTGGGAATGCAGGCAGTGTAAAGGAAATGGTCATTTTGATTAAAATAAATTAAACCTCTGAAGATAATAACTTACACTGTTAGCAAATCTGAGCTTTAAAAAGCTTATAAAGCTTTTTTTTTTAATTTGGTGATTTGTGAGAGATCTGAAACTACTTCTTTGGTTTTGTTTCTTGGTGACTGCAGCTATGCAGGAATCTTGCCATGATGCAATCAGGAGTAATGCTTCACTGTAATCTGATACAGCCATCACCCAGGCACTAGGAAGTGGCAGACTCTCTTTGATGGTGTGGATGTGTTTTTCTTACCATCTCAGTGGAACAGTGCTGGCTGGGTGTTCTGACAGGTCTTTTGGGTTGGATTTTTTCCTCACAGATAGTGGCAGTTACATGGCTGGGAAAGACTTTTGCTTGTGGCTGGGCTGGTGGTCTGCAGGACTTCACAGGAGCTCTATTAGCTGTGTGGGAGCACCTGTGTTTAATGTGTTCACTCTGGCAGTCCCTCTTCAGTACAGGAGAACTGGGGTTTGATCCCTGTTTATTTCATAACTTGTCTTTGGGCAGATGAATGTCAATAACTTGTGCTGAATTTGTAGAGGAGGAAGGGAGAGGGAAGAGGAGAGCTGTCTTCAGGCTAATGTTTGTTTTGTGGATCCAGACAAGTAGGATTGCTCTGAGCAAGAAATAACTGCTTAAACCTGGAAAGTCCCAAGAGAAACATTTTAAGGATGTGTTTTCTTTTCTTCTAGTGAATATTTAATGATGCTGATGCCTCCAAGCATAGAGGAAGAGAAGTAAGTGTTTGTGCAGAATGTTCAAAGTCCATATTGGTTGGATGCTTTTTCTCATGGGCCACAAATCTGCTTGTTTATCTGCAGTGACAAACCAGTGGCTCCAAGCAATGTCCTTTCTATGGCCCAGCTGAGAACTTTACCCCTTGCTGACCAGATTAAGATCCTCATGAAGAATGGTTTGTAGCTTTTGTTACACATTTGCACTTTGCTTTATGACTTAAAATTGCCTCAGATAAGCTACATTTATTTCCTAGCAGTACAGTTCTGTCCTCTCTCTGGACAGTCTGTCTGTCTGATTCTGTGAAGAATCCAAATCTAGGCTTTTCCTTAAGATTTGTAGAAGAGCAGTTAACAACAGACTGCTCATTTATGTGTTTGCAGACAGCTTACTCCTAGAATGATTTCTAGCTGATGATAGAACAAGAAGGATATGGAACTGTTGGAGAGAGTCCAGAGGAGGCCATGAAGATGATCAGAGGGCTAGAACAGCTCTCCTATGGGGACAGGCTACCAGAGTTAGAGCTCTGCAGCCTGGAGAAGAGAAGGCTTTGAGGGGACCTTATAGTAGCCTTCCAGTATCTGAAGGGGCCTACAGGAAGGCTGAGGAGGGACTGTTGACAAGGGCTTGTAATGAGAGGATGAGGAGGAATGGGTTTGTCAGAGGGGAGGTTTAAACTGGATGCTAGGAAGAAGTTGTTTGCAGTGAGGGTGGTGAGACACTGGCACAGGTTGCCCAGGAAGGTTGGGGATGTTCCCTCCCTGCAGTGTTCAAGAGTAGGTTGGATGAGGCCTTGAGTGGCCTGTTCTAGCAGTGTGTTGGAACTAGATGATCTCTGAGGTCCCTTCCAGCCTAAACCATTCTGTGATTCTATAGCTTTCTGGATGCCTCTATTTCAGCAGGTTTGTGCTGGAATGTGGGTTCTGAGCAGGAATTGTATGTCAGAGGCTAATGCAGAAAGCTGCACTTTGGCATTTTCTGGGACACTTTCAGTAATGCACACTTTGTGAGTGTCATCCAGGAATTTTATTCTCTCTTCAGAGTTACTCTCTCATGAGAGTGAGTCCTGAGGACCTTTGCCTTGGGAGCTTCCTGTCTTGTCAGCTATTTCTGGTTCCAAATATTGCCAAAGGCAAATTTTAATTTTATTAATGCATCGATTTGGGACCAGTTGAGATAATCAACTTTGGTGCAGCACTAGCAGATAACTTTCAGAACAGGATCCAAAGGGGAACTTAGTGGAAGTTAGGTTTTCATTTATTCCTAAAATAAAGCTTTGACTAGGAACTTCTGCAGAAATAGGTTTATAAATCTGTGTATGGTGTGCACTGCACGAAGCCTTAACCTGGTGTCTGTGTTGCCTTTCAGTGAAGGTGATGCCCTTTGCAAACCTGATGAGTTTGCTAGGCTCTGGGACAGACTCTACAGCAGTTCTCCGCTGCATACAGCAGGTGGCAATGCTGGTCCAGGGAAACTGGGTGGTGAAGAGGTATGGCTCCTCTTTGTTACTGGGACATGCTGCTCTGCTTTAAGGAGGGGATCAGAACAATGGCTTTTACGTGCTCGTCTTCTTTGTGTCCCAAAGTAGCCATCTTGATTTAGTGTCTGCTGCTTTTTAGTGCAGCCAGATACTCAGAATTTGAAGGGCTGATGTTAAAGGATAACACCTTAGTACATACCCCAGCTAAAATTGTGACTGAGTGGTGATGTGGTCTGAATTTGTATTTATGTCAATTTTTTTTATCCTCTTCACTTTTTTTTTGGTGAGAGGATTGTTCTGAATTCTTTTGGAGGTTAGTGTCAAATATAAACAAAGAAAATGAAACCTGTGTCTGCTGTAGTGTTGCTTCCCTCAGTTCAGACGAAGAAAGGTCCTTGTGCAGCCCCCCTGCTGTTCAGCAGTGGATGCTGCTTGTCAGCTGATGCCTGCCCTCTAGAAGGTATTACCTGCTTAAGAAGTCAATCATAGGGTATTGAGTGTACCAGGTGAAGTGGATTCTTTATCAGCCTACTGTTTATTAGGATAAAGCATCCCACTGGGAATTGAGCTTCAAGTGCAGTATGCTGTTTTTACCTGGGTGGAGCACTGCATGCAGAGAATTAGAGTCTCTGGAACAGCTCTGTGTTGGGATGAGTGGCACCAGTTACCAGTCCAAGTCTGCTAGCAGGATGTGTTGCAGCTATAGTGATACAGCTCTGTATTAGCAATGTGATCAGTTTTTACAGCCCTTGCTGTCCCTCCAGCCATTCATACCATCCTTCTAGCCAGTCCAGGAGGAAGCTGGAAGCAAGTTAGAAGTCAGCACTTTAGCATTCAGATTGTTTTTGTTCTGGCTGATTCTTTGCTGCTAGTCCAAGAGGGTGTGTGTATCTCTGGTAGATGTGGTGTGTTTGAAATGGTTGGGCACAGAGCAACATTCACATGGTGGAGCTTTAAACAGAGAGTAGGCTGGGTAGGCTCAAGATGATGAACCTGGGCTACCTTGAGGCTTTGGAGAGCATGCTGACAAATGCCACCCAGTTGGTCTTGCAAGTAGACAAGGACTCAGAGTAGTGTTGGTCTCAGGGCTGGTTTTTTGTTAGTTGCTCTCTTAAGCCCTTGATTGCTGGGAGGGAAACAAACCCCCCTCATGCTGCCTTGGAGGCTGTGTGCCAGATTAGCCTAAGCATTTCCTAGGATCGTTCTGGTCTTGTTTACACCCAGCTAGGGGAGGACAGGCTTTGCAAGAACAAAGCAGAGCTTCTACCTGCTACACCTGCAGCTTCTTCCTGCACACACCTGCTAGCCACAAGGCTGTGCTTTGCTGGTGTAAGCCTTTTTGCACCAGTGTAATTGCAGTGGTATAATTACACCAGTGTTAATTCCTTTAATGAAATCTGTGCTTTGGGTGAAGGTATAATTTAACTGCAGAACAGGGAGGACGTGTTTGTTGTGTGGTTTTCTGGAGCACCTACTAACCAATCCATCTTCCTTTTTCATTACAGTGATGTACTGTACCCAAAAGATACATCTAGCCCACATAGTGGAGTCCCTGCAGAAGTGCTCTGTAGAGGAAGAGACTTTGTTGTAAGTATAAGAGTTGTGTTGTTTTTAAAGGAAAGCACAGGTGAAGTTGGCCTGCAAGGCCATGGCCTTGCAAAACTCTATTGCTCTACTGCCATTAGGTGTCTCCTCCAAACATTGTACTTAAATCCTGAAGGTGCTGTTATCAGTCTGTCAGGGGAGTGTCAGTGCAGACGGATGTTGTGCCTGGCTGGCAGGTTCAGATCATCTGTCATTAACAATACTCATCCCTTCCTAATATGTGCTGCAGAGCCACTGTCACATAACCCTCACAGTGTGGGCTTCAGAGGAGCCAGGACTGGATAATAAAGTTCTTGTTTCTCCAGATAGAATTCCAAGGGCTCAGGACTGTGAGGTCTCAGGAAGGCAGTGTGAGTAAGCCTTGTGCTCCCTGAGCATGCACTGCTGATCTTTAGAAAAGACTTTATTCCCCAGAGCTGTTAATCAGTGAAAGGACTTTGTTCCCAGGCACCTTTTGTGAGCAGTAGCTGCACATGGAAGTTGAAATGAATACAGGTCTTGTAAACACTCACGTAACCACAGCAGAGAGGAACAGCCTCTGCATTGTGTTTGTTTTTGAAAGAATTAAGTTCCTGAGTGGTTCTGAAGTTCATACTCAGTTTATGGCTTCTGCACCATCAAAGAGAAGCTGACAAGTGCTTCAGTTAGACCTGACTGTTCCCCTTGTGTATAGTTTGTTTGTGAGGTTTGGTCAGAATCAGGGCATACTGTGCAAGAGTCTAAAAATACTGCAGTACTGGTGTCAGATAAAACTGATGGTGATTGAAACAGACTGTTTGTGTTTTGATGGCTGCCCAGGATACTGCCATATGGAGACCTGGATTCAGGTGTGACCCAGTGACAGAAGTCTTTAGTACACAGCAGATTAGGTGACAGATCATACATAAAGTTCTAGGGACCAGGAGTAGTTAGGCTCAGTTAAGTAAGCAGTAGTGGGTTAGCTGTTAAAGTGTAAATTATTTTCATTTGAATTATGTCAAATGTTGCATGAGAAATAAGGTTAAAAATTATTTACAGCTGGCAGTGGCTTTTGAAGTCTGCCTGTTCCACACTGTACTTTGGGGAGAATGCAAAGTAATTTGGGTTGTTGTCGTTGGGATTTTTTTTGTGAAGGCTTCTATTTATTCCTCATACTCTCAAATAGTAAGTTCAGAGAATGTGAGTAGCATTGGCTCTAGCTGAGGGGGAAGGGAAATGGCTGCCTCAGTTACATGCAAGGAGAGCTGAATGATCTCCTTCCTTTGAACAGCAGAGATGCCCTGTGTCCTAAAGTGAGCATGGTTGGGTTTGTGTGTTCGTGGGCTGAGAGAAGCTGAATCAGAGAGAAGGATGCAAAGAAGACATTGTAGGGCAGAAAAAGTTGGCAGTAATGAGATTTTGAGTTCTCCATAACAGTGCTGCTGTACACAGACTAGGAGAAGTTGCAGTCTATTTAAATGGAGATGGGAAGCAATCAGAGGTCATATTCAGAGAGTGTTCTGCCCTGAGTCCTCATGTCTCCTGTTAGCCTGCTCTCAGCAGCTGCCTCTCAAATGGACTTAAGGAGTTGCTCTGCAGGGTTCCCAGCTTTTCCATTAACTAGGGACAGGCGTGTGAGTGACAGGCCATCTTGGCTTAAGTGTGACTGTGGTGTGCTTTGGAGAAGGAAATAGGGGGCTGTGTGCTGGAGAAAGGCAACAGTCATCAGCCTTTACAGGCCACTGCATTAGCAGAGGTGGGTGAATCACAGAAGACTTTCTCTAGGTTGATGATTAGGTGTGTGAGAGGCCAAGCCTCGGGTGTGATTTCTGGAGTCACAGCATCACTGTAGTGCATCTTTTTTGTTTCTTTTTGGAAGGTAAATGGATTTTGAGTTCAAGAGATGCTTCACAGCTTTCATAGTCAGATTCACCAAGGCAAACTGTGGACTCATGAAGCCTTTGATGCTGTGTTTATGGCCATGTGAAGACAGAAGAGGCTAGAAAGTGTTTTTTCCCTACCTAGCTGAACATCAGCTTCTTGAAAGGATTAGGGTTTCCGTTTTGCTGGTAACATCCTTGAACAGGGTCATTGCTACAGTGAAGCCAACTGCCAAGTACAGTTACCAGGGTTTTTTCCTTTCCTTCCTAGATGTGGAAGTTCACACAAGGCCGTTGGGTTGTGAGAAAGGAAGTGGCAGCAGTCACTAAAGTGAGTGATTTTGGGGTTTTCTTCTAATATGAGAAGTTGGTGATGTGTTGGGCATAGTCTGTGTGCCAGTGGTGGGTGCTGCCCTCTCTCCTGTTGCCCTGCAGTGTTGCTCCCCAGGCTTGCCTTCCCTTTGGAGCAGCTATAGATGCATGCTTTCAGCTCCCACAGGTCTCCCTGCTCCACAGGCCTTGTGGCTGAGCTGCTGGGATGCATCTTGTCCTCTCATCTGGTTGAGTGGCCAGCTGGTCACATTTGAATTAAGCTGGCTGTGGTGCACCAAAGCAGATGGGTGCTTGTGCAGTCCACAGAGCTCTGTTCTGAGTGTGTTACAAAAGAGCAACTTCTCTGTTGGTGTTTGCCTGTTGTGCAATAAAGGCTTTAAAGAAAAGCAGACACTAGAAGGTTCTGTTAAAGCTGGCAAATGGGTGAGGTACATTAGGCAAAGGGGACAAAAAGTAGTTTCTGTAAAATGGTAAAACTTCATGCACAAACCATTGGGAATCTGAGATCCAATGCAGCTTAAAAGCTGTGCATGTGTGTCTGCAGCAGTCTGACCTGCAGCTCTAGAATAAGGTTAACATTGTAGAATGTGCTTCCCCTCACATTAGAGTCTTTTCATCTCAGTTTGGAAACTCCCTTTCCTTCACAAAACATGCCAGGACCTATTTGACTGTCAAGTGATTAGTCACCACTGTTCTCTGAAGTCCTCTGCTTTTAATATTGTGTGAAAGTGTCACTGCTGCAGAGGAGGATGAGTGTCTGTGGCTGGGCTGGGTGTGGATCTGTGCAGGTGCCCCATGTGTACAGAGTCAGCCCAACTCTTCTGTCTCATGGAGCAGTGCCTGTTGCTGCATGGCTGCATACACCCTATATAAACTCATTTCCATACTGTTCATGCTTTTTCTCCTAGCTTTGTCCAGAAGATGTGAAAGACTTCCTAGAGCATATGTCTGTGGCAAGGATAAACAAAGGTTGGGAGTTCATGCTCCCTTATGATGAAGACTTCGTTAAGAAGCATCCAGATATAGTTCAGAGGCAACATATGCTGTGGATGGGCATCCAGGCCAAGTAAATGACTTGTTTTATTTTGGGGAATAAACTAAATCCAGACAACTCTTTAGCACAAAGTTTCTGCAGACATCGATTGATAATTTGATCTGTGCTGCCTTGAAGTTGTAAGGTCCTGGAGCAGGTCCTGAGTAGGGCAACAAAGCAGGTGAAGGATCTGAAGAACAGGTTGATTGGCTGAGGGAACGGCATTGTTTAGTCTGGAGACCGAGGGGAGACGACCTCATTCTTTACAACTGTCTGAAAGGTGGTTGTAGCAAGGTGGGTGTTTGTCTCTTCTCCCTAGTAACAAGAGATAGGACAAGAGGCAATGGTCTCAACTTGCACCAGGAGAGGTTTAGGATGGATATTAGGAGGAACTTTTCACTGAAAGCCTCATCAAGTACTGGGCTGAGCTCTCCAGGGAGGTGGCTGAATCCCCATCCTGGGAGGTGTTTAAAGAAGCAGAGATGGAGTGCTAAGGGACATGGTTTAGTGCCAGACTTGGTAGAGTTGGACTCGATGATCTTGAAGATCTTTTCCAGCCCAAACAATTTTGTTATTCTGTGAAATTTTTGCCCTCACAGTCACCAGGCAGTGGTCTGGTGATGAGTTATTACTGCTTCATTCAAGTCATTCCTGTTCCCTGATTCCCTGGAGAAGCTGACTGTTCTAGCTGATGGCTAAAGCTGGCATGGCTGCATGCAGGCATGACAACTGGAAGTGTCCTGCTGTGCTTTGTCTTTCAGGTTAGAAAAGGTCTACAGTCTCTTAAAGGAGCACTTGACACCAAAGAAACAAGAGGCACAATCAGGTAAATGAAGTTGTGCTTGGATCATCTTGCAGCCCTTGCTTCCTCCATCTTCCAGGGTGATGTTTTGAAGTTCCTCTCTGGTTCTGAAGGTTCTGGGGACCAGTCCTGTTTTCTTTAGTATCTTTTCCTTTCTTGCAATTCCCTCTGGATTATTTATGACAGATCTTGGTCAGTACTAACATCACTGATGCTGGGGTGACACAAGCCCACTGTAGCATCCTTGTAGCAGAGTAGACACAGGGAGCTTGCTGTTTGGTAGTGTAAAAGCAGGTGATTCTGTTACCATTGAAGGCAGCTTATTTGGTGTGAGGGTGTGAGCAGCTCCCAAAGAGAAGGCCAGGCCAGTGCACAGCTAACTCTCACCTCTCACTCCGCAAGGGAATGTGGATGAGGTGAATTTTTAATTCCCGTGGTTTGCACTGAGCTCTCTGTGGTGTGGTTGAGGGCTGAGCAGTTAATGGAGAATGTGCTTGTTGGGGGGCTGCAAGGAGGTGTGAAGTTCTCCTTTTGCCATCCTTCTCCACCATGACTGCCAATGAGAATATTAAAGTAGCTGCTCCATAATCCTAAAAGATTGTGTAAACTTGAGATTCCAGGGAGGTTTAACCTGGTGTTTGGCTCCTCGCCAGACTCTGCAGCCAATGAAGAGTCTAAGCAGAGCTGACAAATGAGCATATGAGTCCATTTGAGTACTCTGTGTCTGATCTGCTTGGAAGGATTTGGTGCTGGGTTATTAGGGGAGGATTAGCAGGCCTAGCAGCAGAGAAGATAATGTATGCTAGGCCTGCTTTTGCCTTAAACATAGCACTCCTTCCTTTGGCATTGAGATTGGATTCCTCTGCTGCCAGCAGGCTTCTTACTTTCAGCTTTGAGTATGGAAAGGACAGGGGAGGAGGTGCAGGGTTGCATGGGAGAGGATTCCCTACTGTCCTTTCTTCCTGTCACTGGGTAATAATAATAAGAAGAGGGTCTTGGAGTTTTCATACTGTGCACCTCTTGCTAAAGGAGCGTGCAGGTGGTGTTAGCCCCTTCACTCTCCTCGCTGTACCTGCAGGACATCTTTCTGCTGGCTCTGGCAGTTGCTGCTGCATCCCCTACCAACCACTAGGTACTCTCAGACAAATAACAAAAAAACAACAAAAAGTTGTTGGGCAAAGAAGTGATTGTGACAAGTAAAGAGATCTGAACATCTGCACCCTGGTTTCTTGCTGTGCAGGAAGGGGCCCAGTGATTGACCCAAGTGCACTTGCCTTTGCTTCTGCTTCCTTGGCTGGAACACCCTTCCAGTGGCTACAACCATGCACAAACCACCCCCCAAAATACCCCAACCAATCACAAAAAAACCCCAACCCTGAGTTAAGTAAATTGTAACCAACAAACTGGATTCTTGCCTTAGATGTTTCCCGAGCAGATGATGTCTCCTGCTGTTATTTCACTATGACCCCGCCAAGAAACACTCTGCCAGACTGGAGTGCCGGCTGCAGGGATGCTTATGATGCCTTTTGTTTCTTCCTAGCTCATCCATTGCTGGTTTCTGGGGAGCAAAGAGTCAACATGGCGAAAGCAAAAGTCAAGCAGAACTATGGGCAGATGGAAAAGGAGTTCCAGAAGCAAAAGGCAGAGGTGAAATCAAGTGACACCTCTGCCAAGACGGACGTGTCCCATGTCCGCGTTAAAGAGGAGCCTGTGAGCGACGAGGAGGAGCCGATGGAGACCTCGGCTTGCCGGGCCATGAACAATGGCCTTGTCAACGGCCTCCACGCCCAGGAGGACTCCACGGACTCTTTGAACGGCCACTTGCCTGGGGGCTGCATGGACCGGGTGGCCCAGGAACTGAAGGCCTTTGTGTCCTCAACGTTTAAGAAACAATTTGTTCTCACCCTGAGTGAGCTTAAACGGTTATTTAACCTTCACCTAGCCAGCCTGCCTCCAGGACATACCCTGTTCAGTGGCATTTCAGACAAAATGTTACAGGACATGGTGCTGGACACTGGCTGCAAACAGATTTTGGTGCCTGTAAGTATGTTTGTTTCCTTCTGTATGCTTCGGGGAGGAGGGACTGGGGCGTGGCTAAATGTCTGAGCTGTGAAAGGTTTGTGTCCTGTGCTGCTGGACTGAAAGAACGGATGTGCTCTGAGTGACTGTCCTGGGCTGGATATGTTGAAGCTGCTGGAGGTTTGTCTGGCAGGCAGGCCCTGTGCTCTGCTTTCTTTGCTCTCTGGTATGCTGCACAGCTCGGCTGTCGTTGGGGCTGTGTTTATACATCCAAGCTGTTAAGCACCACTGACTCTCCATCCCAACTTGCTCCTGCCAACATGATCTAAGGCAGTTCCAGATTTCTGTCAGCTCTCCTGGAGCTGCACAAACTCCTTCTCTCAAGGGCAGGGACACAGCTGGAGTAGGAAAGGTGGCACTGACAGCTTGGGAGCAGCAAGGCACACCCAGCAGAGCTCCTTGGGAACTGACAAACCATATCTGCAGCAGGTTTTGTTGGTCAGATCTTTTCCTCCTAGACTGTGCAGAGGTGTCTTTGTTTCTTTGTCTTTAAGGAAATGACATCTGTGATTGCGTGAGACAGAGCAGGTTTGTATGACAGTAAATTGCTTAGGAAAGGAAAAGGAATTTGGCATCATGGGAAAGAGCCTAAAAGGAAATTAATTTTACGAGGCATCTGGCAGTGCTGATTGGGTTGCAACCAGAAAGAGCTTGGGAGCTGCCTTTGGGGAGAAAAGAGAAGAGATGTGTGAACTGCTTGAAAGAGCAGGGAGCAAGCAGGCTGATGAGAGAGAGCCTGGAGCATGGGAACTGAAACTCAGCTAGGGAGTGGGGTTGCTGCAAGGTGGCAAAACCAACATGTTCAGTCGTGTGCAGTTTGTGTAGTGGCTACCTGAGAACCGAGTAACAGGCTTGAAATGCCACTAGGGTGACCACCACCTTCAGTGCTTTCTGCTTTCTCTCCTGACAGCTTCTGAGTCCTGGGGTACTGTTTGCCTGGACATGCTTCTGGGTGCTGGCTGTGCAAACCTTTGTGTGTGGGATGTGTGTGTGTGGGGTGTGTGTCTGTGTGTTTGCTGTGTAAATGATAAATAGCTGAGGTCGGTGCTGCTCTATTACTTGGGTCTGGGACTTGTTTGCTTTGGAAATTGTAGGATTTGGGAAATGATCCCATCTGTACTTTGCTTAAAGGCTATGGGGAGTGACAGTGGGATAATTTTTTTTCAAGAAACAACCAAAATTAAAACTTTCCTGAAGAGAGGTGGTCGAGAACTTCCTTCTGTCTGGAAAACCCTGTTACAGGAGACCTACAGAGATGCAAAGGTGGTCACTGGAACATCTCTTGCTGGAGGTCTGCTGCAAGTTCTAGTTCTGCTGACCCAAAGCTCACTGCAAAACTTGGGATCTTGTACAGGAGTCTGTACCAGCAGTGTAAAGTTACCTAACCTGTGCCTGCCTCTGATGCTCTGTGCAGATGGCAAAGGTGCTTTGGCTGGTTTTTCTCTTTGCATGGGCTCATACTCTTTGGTATTTCTTGATTGTTCACCTGGACAATTCTGTCAGAACCTGATGGAGGCTTCTGAGCTCAGGGAAAGCCTGAAGGGTTGTTTAGGATGGGGTTTCATAGTTGCTCATTAGTTTTCTGTAACTGAAAGTGCTTTGATGATAACAATCAATGATCTGAGGTAATTAAAAAGATGTTGTGGGGGGGGCAAAGGCAGCCTTGGCCTGCATGCTGCCCTATCATAGAGAGCACATTGCTGAAAACAGCAATTGAAACCTTACCAGGGGGCTGCAGGGTTTGTTATAAAGCTGCCTGAGTGCACCCAGGGCATACCCTGGGTGTATTTGTGGGGAGGCAGGGCAGCTGCCACTTCACTGCCAGCGAGGCCGTGGGGGCACCTGTAGGGTGCTGTGCTTGCCTGTGTTTGTAGTGTTGTCAGGTGAAGAAACCTGGGCAGGTGCACCCAAGGGCAGTGGCTGTGCTGCTGCTGCCGTCAGAGAGGGCAAGGAGAGGGACCTGCAGCTGGCTCCGTGTGTGCCTGGGGCTTGTGCAGGCTGAGCCTGTGGCCAGCCCCATGGAAACGGCTGTGCAGGAATCTACCTCCTGAGTACCTGCACACTGGTTAGGGTTGCTTGGTGTGGCTGGCTTCTGCCCATGGTCCATGGAGTGGCAAGGTTCTGCCCAAATCCTGAGGAGATTTTTGAGGGATGAGGAAATGATGTAAGCATCCTGTGTGGCTCGGGTAGCAGGAGAGGAACGCAGCCCTGCGCTTACGCTGAGCCTTCTTGGGCTGGTGCTGGTGCCAGGCTCTTGGAGAGGAAAGCTCAGCACTTTACTTGTAGCTGATAAGTATTTTCTGGCACACTCAGACCTTTCAGTCTGGTTTAGCTACAATGCAAGGCTGCCTGGCAGTGCATGTGTATAAGGCATGCTCAGTGCTTTAGCCAGACACATCCCAAAGCCAAAGGCTCCTCCCCGGGAGCTTCTGCTTTAACGTGGGAGCCCTGGGGTCCCAGCGCAGCAGTTCAGCCCCTAAAAGTCCTGCACTAGTAGCTCTGGGAGCTTAGAGGGAGGAGGGACACAGGACAAATGGATTAAAGAAGTATTTTAAGGCAGTGGAGAGCTGTTTGAAGGTGAGGCAGTAGAGATTAAGATAATGAACGTGAAGTGGCAAAGCGTTTGCAGCAGATTGCAGTGTAAGGCTGGATGGGAGGAGGAGATTGTGTGGGTTTTTCTTCCCAAGTGAGCACTGTGTTGGTTTGCAAGCTGTTTTCCTCATGGAATGGCCAGACAAACACAGCTGCATTTCAGACGTGGCTGAGGCAGGAGCACTTTGCTCTCCAGGTCTGTGTCCAGAGACTTCCTCAGAGCCAGGCAGCTTGTGCCAGCTACTCCTGGTGGCCTGCGTTTTGCCTTTCCTGCTGCAGCTGTTTTCTGGAGGGAAGATGAACCATTCAGTTTTGTCTGTGCTGAAGGCATACAAAAGATATTACTCCTCAGGAGTGCCCTTATCAGAAGAGAATTTTTATGTCAGATGTTGCAACCCTAATAAACCTGAATCCTGGCTCTAAATCAAGTGTAGAACCTTTCTGTATTCTGGCCATATGGACCAGCACGGGAGCCAGAGCTGCCAGTTTCACCCGGCAGTTCCTGCTGGACAGAGCTCTTGCCCTCTGCAGTAAGATGCAAAGCAAAGTGTGGACAGAAAAGCTGATCTTTCACTCTGCACTGCACAGGTCTTCTGGTGCTGTGGGGGAGGCTGGGAGGAAAGGGTTTGGTTTGTACTGGCAGCCAGGATTGAGAGGCACTGGAACAGTCAGAACTGTCTCCTTAGCTTTTCAGAGGTGATTGATTTAGGTAGCCTGGGCAGTTAGCAAGGAATAAATTGTTAGTGACAGACAGGAAGAGACTTGTCAGGAGTGAAGGCATCTTCCAGCATTGCTCATTACTTACTGCTCCAAAGGGAAATGTTAAGTCAAATGGATCAGATTTAATATTTTTAGGAGTTGGGGCATGGAGAGGAGGCAGTTGTGTTCCTTCCTGTGTGCAGTGATGTGAGGCCTCTGCCTCAGAAAAAAAGTAAGTGTATTTCTCTAGCTTGGAACATGGTGGGAAGGGAATGAGGAGGAAGTCAAAACCAGTTGGGAGGCCAAAGTGGATTGCTGTCCATCAGGGCTTGGTCTTTGCAGTCCTGTAGTGTGCCCCAGCAAAAGCACTGACAGATAAGGCAGAAGGGCAGTGCTTGTCAGTAAACCTGCCTTGGGCTTAGTGAAGCAGAGAAACACAGGATAGAGTCTGAATCTCTAAAACCTGCCACTGTAAATGTAAAAAACCTCCAGAAAGACCCTGTGGTGCACTCGGTGCTCTCATTGGGTGCTGCTTTGGATGGTCTGGAAGGAAATGCTGCTAACAGGAAAAATCTAGACATTATCTTGTGAAATACAGCTGAGGTCCAAGCCCTAGGGTTGTTCTAGTTTGTGGTGTCTGATCTTCCACTAGTGGGAAATTGCCCTCATGCAAAATGTGTGGGATCCCAGTATGCCCAAAGTCCTCTTTTAAAGCTCTGAAATGGTTGGCACCAGGGCCCACAGTATGAGTTACCCCAGCGCGGCCAGAAAACATCAGTCAGGCATGGCTGGGGCACATGGAGGCACAGGTAGGGGTGCCTTGGTGCTGCTCCCTTTCCCTGGGCCATAGTTAGTCCCTTGCTGATTCAGGGTCTCTGTGCTCCAGGATGACCTATCAGGACAACTTTGGTATGGATCAGCTTCTGTCGAGGTTGTCAGGCCTGCAAGAAGGTGGCTGCCCCATGGCTGCAGTACAGGCCATGCCAAAGCAGGCACAGGGGCTGCCAAAGCAAAGTTTGAGTGTGGAGTGAGAGAGGAGCTTACATTGTCTCAGCAGGTCTCACTGCATTGGCAGCAACATTTTTTATTCACTAATAGGTGTCCAGGGATACTGCCTCATAGAATCATTAAGCAGAAGTCATTAAGTAGATGGTTATTTTTAACAGTCTCTTGTTCTCAGTTTCCTCCACAGACTGCTGCTTCACCAGATGAGCTAAAGGTCTATGCACTTTGGGAAGCTGGTGACACTTATGATCAGGTAAAGAGAAAAAGAAGTGACGTTGCCAGTATGGGTTTATTGGGCACTGGGCGTTGTTTGTGTTTCTGGAACTGGTGCAGCAGGTAGTTTTTGTCTACTGAAGTGCCCAGTTTTCAAAACATGCTATGTTGCTAACGTGTCAGTACCTAGTTCAGTGGAGTACAGGTAATTTTGAACCCCCAAGGAGTCAGGGTTCTCTGATGCAGGCCTCACACCGGGATCCAGTCCACTTTTACTTTTTTTTTTTCTTTTGATGGTAATGCAACACTAACCAGAAATGAAATTATGTTGTTGCCTGATGCATCTGTTTATAGTTAAACCAGGAAATTATTGCAGCGTGTGTGAGCATCTCCTGAGTTTTAATTGCTACCAGAGTAAATGAAGTGAAAGGGAAGGTGCCTCAAAAGATGTGGATGGACGAACTCCTACATCCATGATCTAAATAAATCTTTATGTGAGAGAATCAAGAAGTAGCCAACCTCCTGGCTGGACTGGACCACATGAACTCCCGTGGAAGCATTTGAGAGGAATATGTTGCAGCCCCTTCTTCAGCATGTTCTTGTACTGCTGGAGGTGCCTCAGGTCACAGGACAGGTGCAGGTCTGGTCATGGGTTTTGGAGAGATCTCTGCAGAGCCATCAGAGGCAAAGAGCACTGCTAGAGAGCAGAGTTGTATGGGACAGGTCTGGGATTACAAAGCAGGAATCCTCTGATGTAGTGTAGTGAATGTTTTGCACAGGCCAAGGCAGGCACAGGACTGATGTGCAGATGAGCAGGAGCAGCTGCTCCTCACTGGGTGTTTCTGACACCTTTTCTCTCCCAGCACCGCCAGGTTTTGCTGGAACTCTTCTCGAAGAACTACCGCGTGCGCAGGAACGTCATCCAGAGCCAGCTGAGCCAGGAGTGTGGGGAGGATCTCAACAAGCAGGAGGTGGACAGAGTGCTCAAGGTCAGTTCCTCTTCTGCTCTGGGTTTGAGCCAATTAATGCATGAGTTTTTAATGCTTGGCTTGAGCAAAGGATCATATTTTACCTTGAAGGGAAGGTGACAGAACAGTTGCTGGGATGTAGATCAAAGCCTCTTCTTTAGCTTGTTTTTGTCAAAATGTTCTTGTCTCATTCTGCCTCCTTTCACCCTGTGGAGTGGTGATTTCAACTCGTGTGGTGGTTTTGTATCATTGCAACAAATCTGTGTCATCTGCCACCAGCAGTGAGCAGAGTGCAGTAAAGATGATGCTTCAGCGCCATTTAAAAGTGATGTGGAGTTCCATACGAAGGAGGTGGGAGGTTCTGCAGTGTTCTCAGCTTACCAGCAGACTGCTGTTGGTCAGTGCTGGAGAGCACAAATTGTCACACACTGAGAAGGAAATGCATTTCCTTCTGTAGCAGGACATGCAGCAGTGTGTGGAGCAGAACCTTGGCCAAAACAAGCAGGCAAAGTAGTAGTTAAGACATTTCCTTGTGAATGTTTATTTGAATCCTTTCATCTCTGGCTTTGAAGGTGCCACCATTTGCTTGCTAAAGCAGCTTACAGTATAAAGAACGGACCACAGGCCATGACTGACAAGCTTTAAAAGCCATGCAGGATGGCTAAGTAGAAAGTTGTCAACTGCTGTAATACTTCAATCATTGTTGCTGGGCCTTTGCTCACTGTCACCCACTTCAATAAGAAAAGTGCTTAAGTACTTTATTACACTGAGATCTGGAAACAGAATAGTAGTGGCTGTGAAAAATTACAGATCAGTTGCTGTGATACTAAGCAGACTGGTCTTACTTGAGAGAACCTGGTCTTAGCATTAAAATAAGCTCAGACATTTCTGCCTGCTAGACACTGTTTCATGTGGCTTGCCTGTGCTGGGAGATTGGTCAGGCAACTAGATGGGCTCAAGCATCAGCTCTTCTGGAACATCCAAACAATGTCCTGGCATTAGTTTTTCATGATGTTGCTCTTAAACAGATAACCTGTTTCTAGGAAAGAAATACCTTCCTCTAAAGAACTGAATACTGCTTTTATCTAAGTCTTGATGCAGCTAGCCTTGTGTCATCTCACACTTCTTTGCCTTTAACATAGTGCTGCACCTGCAGGTCCAGTCCAGTCTCCACACTTTATTTCTTGCACATTGCAATAACAAGTCCCAAGACTTCAGAAGAAAATACACTTTTTCCCTTTTAAGCTGCACAGCACCAGTTCTGTAGCATGACTTAAGCCTGTGTTGAATTACTAAATGGGAGGGTGGAAGCAAGAGGAAAAGAAGCCATTAGCTCGGAACTCCAGAGATTTGGTGCTCGTCTAATAAGAAAATGAGCCACAAGAAAACCCACTCAGTGAACTCCTTTGCTTAGCTGCTGAAAGCTTAGCAGACCTGTGGTCAGAATACCAAAGCAGGGCTCTGAGGCTTGACAGTTCATGATCATAGAATTTTGTGTCTTGAAAGGCTTCATATCTGGCCATTGCTTTCACACTCCAGCCCATTCCTGCTGTCACTGGAGCTTCAGCCTGTTTACCTCTTGGTTCCCCTTGTCTCCTCACCTTCCCTGCTACCTTTCCTAAGCTGGCTTCTGCATGATCCCCATTTGTCCCCTGCAAAAATAGTTTCTTGCTGCTGCCATTGCATTGTTTGTCCTCATTGTGGACTCTCAACCCTTGCCCCTCTTGTGTTTGTCATCTTCATTTAAGCTCTGTGGTCTTCAGGGCAGAGATAACCTGCTGCTCTGCTCTCACGCCCTTGTGCTCTGGAGAGGGCACTTCTGTGATGGATCACATTTGCTGTCTCAAAGACAGACAAGGGTCTCCAAGACCTCACAGGCTTTCCCTTTCTCCCCAGGACTGCTGTGTGAGCTATGGGGGAATGTGGTATCTTAAGGGGACGGTGCAGTCATGACAGCAGTGGTAGCGGTTTCAAGCGATCTCCAGGACGAAAGAGGAAACCTGCAGCGGGCGGCACAGACCAAGTAATGTCGTGGCCTCGGGAGTGTGGGGCAGGATCTGACCTACTTTGGGGCACGTGGGCATTGCAGGCACTCTCTGCCATCCCAGCACACTCACACATGTGTCTGCATGGCTGCCTAGGCACAAGGGCAGCTAGGAAGACAACACGGGACCCTGTCTGCAGCGTGATTCATCTGGGATCTCTGATGTATTCCAATTCTCGTTCTGTTTTGTTATGAAACAATAAAACCTTATGCTGACACAGACGTGATGGGAAGTCATGGTCTAGTACTTTATTAAGTAATGCCAATAAATTGTTTACAAACATGCCAGGTTTTGTTAACTGCCTACCTAGATGCTCTTACTCTGAGCACTGCCCTTGCAGTCCTCTCTCCAACAACAGTTGTGTTCATGGAAATGTCAGGCTGGGGTGGGGAAACAAACTCACCATTTTTGAACTCTGTACTCCATAGCAACTCTTCTCACCTCTTGTCTGTGAAATGAGTTATTTGAGAAGGAACCTACTTTAAAACAGATGTGGAACTGCTATTGGATTTCTTTTACTGGTGTGGGGTTTGAGGTTTTTTTTGTGTGTGTGAGACTGTATGCAAATACAGTGAGGTAAGTAACCAAGTGCACCTTCTGGAAGGCACCCAGCTGTAGTTGCCACACAGCAACAATGTAAAACCTCTATTTTGTGTAATTTTTGTAATAAAATTTTATCTTGAAGGTCAATTCTCCCCTGCCTTGTATTTGTCCAAGGAGCAATGGAAACTACACCCACTCCTTTTGTAGCCTGATGGAGGAAGGAGTGGTCAGGAGCGTTTTAGTGGATGTTAGAGCTAGATGGTGAACTGCTTCACAGCGTTCTGCTCATGTCGTGTCCTTCGGGGAGTAGCCAGAGGGAGCTGTCAAGCCACGGGCCTGCTACACAAGGTACAGTAACAGCTCTTTGTCACAGGTTTGTCACTGAAGCCTAGCTGTGCTAAGTAAAGCAGTGTGCTACTGTAAGCATTATAGAACTTGCTTCCTTTACTGGTCATGTTCTTTGCTGTCATTTCCATCACGTGAGATGTTCCAGGAGGTTCTATTAGCTTCATCTACTTGTGCTCAGAAAAGTTGTGAGTTGAGTTGTTGACTGAAATAAGCAGATTAAGGTAGGTAATCCAGATAAGACTGGCTAAGAATATTGTTACCATACTTAAGGCATTTCACATTTCTGTGGAAAGTATCTATTTTTAAACTGCTAGAACTCTACCTTAATAAACTACACTAGCCTACTCAGGAAGTCCATCACTATTTAAGTGGGAGGTGCTTCAAATTCAGGCAGCTTTTGCAGCCTTTGTCCTGCTCTGTGGCACATGCCAAGCCCAGCCCTGCTGCCACAGCGATACCTGTGGCTGCCTCTATGCAGCTGCTCTCTGAGAGAAGTTACCAAAGAAGAACCCAGCCTTGGAGTCTTTTATTGCAGAGTGTGTACAGATAAGTGTTGGAGTACAGTACAGACAGATCTTAGCATGGCACAGGTAGCCAAGGGGAGGTGATATTACAGAAGAATCAAGCAGTTCTGGGGATATTTGTTATTTTTAAAGCATAAAAATTGTATATGTGAAAATGCTCTGAATTAGTCAACAGTTAACAAACCACTGAAAATCATCTGTTTAACACAAAAAATTGTAATTGCTTTTACATGTCTTCTGCTGCAGCAGGTGTGGATCCTGCTTCCCCCTGAAGTGGTGAGGAGTAGTAGTGGCAAATCACTTGTGACCAACAGCATTGTGCTGTTCTCATTTAAGGTTACTGCTTTCCAGTGTCTGAACTGGGGCAGGCTTCCAGATAAGGATCCAAGTGGTAGGGAGACAATAGGAGACAATGCAGTAACCTGACAGCAGAACAGAATTTTCTCTGCCTTTTTTATCTCCCCCCTCTGTTTTTATAAAGCACTGACAAACACCCCAGCAACGAGAGAAACTATTTAGTGCCTTCTAGATTTCTATCAGAGACAGACTTATCCCTCTCCTTGTACCATAACCTTGTTAAAATACAAGTTTAGTGGCAACTCTGCCTGAGCTATGTACAAAAGAGGGCAAGATTAGATAGTGTGGGTGCCATCTGCACCAAGGGCAGTTTCCCAAGTGGCACAGATAATTACTAGTTACACAGGTAGCATGACTGGCTTATTTATTTGCTTAGAAAAATACTCACATGAGAGTCAGATTCCCATTTTAAATACTTTTCAGAAAACAACACATGTTTTAGAGAAACTCCCACAGCACAAACTCTTTTAATACTGCAACTGAAGGACAACTATACACAAGCTGAACAGGGTACAACATAAGGCAGATAGAACTGCAACAGCAGCAGTTGAACTAAAGCTGAGAAACTGTCAACATTCTGTGTCAGCTGTTTGGTCTATTGCAGCAACTCGGGCAGCAGTGGATTCCCAAGAACAAATGACCAAATTCAGCTGTAAGACCCCGTGTAAGGAAAAGGACATCACCTTGCACTGTGCCTTTCCCACCCCCTGAATCGCTTAGCTTTTGTTTTCTTCACACTGAAGCAGTTTTAAAGAACCTATTTCTCATGTTCTTTGTTTTCCAGACTTGGAATACATATTATGAATTATTAGGGAGTAGAGGAAGAGAGGACAAACAGCATGGTCCCCTGTTTGCAGTAGAATGTGTTCCAGCAGAGTTGTGTCTATCCTCCCAACCTGCAGGCAGCCTGAAATAAGCCAACATGGGAAGCAATAGACAATAAGATGAGGTTTTACCTGGCCCATCTCCTTCAAGCGCTTGGAGCTTGTGGTATGTAAGATTAAAAGCTATTCCACTACATCAATGCTACTATTAAGTTTAAATAGCTTAACTGCAACTTTCTATCTTACCAATACACATAAAATTGTACTTTGCAGACATTCCACCAGAGAACAGTAGGTCCCAAACAACATACATAATCAATTCACAGTATCCTGCCTTAAGACAAAGTGCCCTACATAAAAAACCATACCTAAACAGCCACACAAACTTTACATCAAGTCTTTTCTTTGTAAGAGGATACTTACAGTAATCTGTGGGACAGCTTAGTGCATGGCATTGGCTTAAACCAAACACAGCACAGGCCGCTGTGCCAGCTCTCTACCTCCCTGCCACAGCAAGTTCAGCTAGACTGCTAACTTCATTCTTGAGAAACCAGGAGAAGCTGCCCATGATACTGGTTGGGGCTTTGGTTTGTTGACTTTCTGCACAGATACAGTTACAGAGCTAGAGCATTGCTGTGAACCAAAGGAAGCTTCAGCCTGGTTCCTGTGAGAAATACAGTACTGATTTCTTAGTGCTCTTATTTTTGAAGTGGACTGAGGAAACTAGTGTCAGTTCCTGCTCTGGCTAGAGATTTAGTATGAAGTAGTAGTGTAGTATTAAGTTATGAAGCTTGCTTGCTTTATAACCACTGGTTTGTGTGACAGGGCTAAAGAACGTTAAATCTATTGCTACACAGGTACAGGAGACTAGCTGTTGACTAACTAGCTTGTTAACTACGAGTCTACAAGCCAATTCAAAACATTCAATTCTGAGTGCTGAAGAAATAGATCTGTGTAAGGGGTCTGCTGACGTCTGAATCAAGTTTTCCCCCTTCTTGACTAACAAATGAGTCATCAACAGAAAATGTGTCTCGGCAAGTTCAGTGCTATGGCTGAGAGGAGAGCGACTTGTACTTAGCTCTGTGTTCATCTATTTCTTCCTTTGTCTTCCTGATACAGCTAAAAATCTCCTTGAAGAGTGCTTTATATTCAGGAAGAGCATTTGTGGGAGAGTCATTTAGCTCCACATTTGTGAACTCTGGGTTGCTAGCTGAAAGGTCATACTGGGTATTCCCCACGTTTAGGTCTTTGGAATACTGCTTCAGCGTTTGTACTGCTTTGTGTTTCAAGGAATCTTCATCCATTTGACACTTCTTCAGAAGTTCCTCGTACTTCACTTTCAGAGCATTGTACTGAGTATCAACTTCGTTAAGTACAGAGATTCCTCGCTGCTTCACAGCTTCGGCTCTCCTAATACATGTTTCCTCGTGGCCTCTTAGAATGTCTCCCCCTGCAGCACTGCTTAGGAAGTTCTCACTGCTGCTCCGTTTCAGCGCCTTCTTCTCAAGCTCCGATAAGGTCAGGGGTCCATCATCTGGGCCCTGAGCAAGCTCTCTTTCTAAAGATTCCTTGAATGAAATGAAAAAAGATTCTGGCACCAGTTTTTCTGCGTTATGGATTGTGTTTTCAGACTGAAGCATCTGTCGCATTTCAGCTACTTCCACTTCCAGTTCCTCCGCACGAGCCCGATACAAGTCACTATCAACAAGCCTCTGCTCAAGGTCGCAGTTTTCTTTCACCACGAGACTGTATTCCTCTTCCATCGTTACCCTCTTCTCTCTTTCTAGGTTAAGTTGGGCTTGCAGAACTGTAACTGCCTTTTTTAAGTTCTCATTTTCTTCTTCTAGGGGACTTAGCTCACTATCCATCGAGGTAATCTTTTCTGCAAACACATGATCATAAACAAAGTACCTGCAGAAATAAAATCTGTATTACCAAATGCAGAAGTACAGCTGATCACACAGAAAGAAATACTTGGGTTTGGGATGTCCAGATTTAGTCTGCACTCCCTACATCCTTGTAGTGCTGAAGTGGAGGCACAAATGCCTGTTCTGCTATCGGTGGAGATGCTTCACTTAATGGAATTACCTTCTAGGATTGAAGCTAGTCTGAGCTTTTACCCAGATGATTGTCCTGATGGGCACACAAGGCACTTCATCTGGATAAAAGTGCTCTAAATTAAAAAAGCAGCCCAGACCTCCAGGCACCATTTACCATGTCAGCACTATTTTAACCAGTTCAGGAGAACTATTGCCAGAATGCTGCCTTCCTCAAAAAGAAAATGACCATTCCTTGGATGTCTGTGGATAGTTACAGAAAGTATTTTGCATTTAAGATGTTTGTGTTTGAGATTATCTGTATGAGTGCTTTTTATCTGACCGGAAAAACATGGGGGGGCAGGTTTTCTAGGCTACAGCTTGATATGGTTGGAGACCTTGGGAGAGAATAAGAAGTGGAACCTGCACTCTAGCATAAAAGGACTGGCACAGGCTAGAAGGAAACTGGCAGCAGTGGCAACACCAGAGTGCAGACTGTGCAGGTATTTTGCTTGTTGAGAACATTCTGCTAGCTTGTTTCTGTCTCGGTCTTTAAAGCTTTGCTTAAAACCCTCTCAGAATTCACTTCACTATGCAAGGTAAAATGTCTTACTGGCGAAGGTCGTACAGCTCCTTCAGACAGGAGAAGCTGTGCATTGATCTTGGCTGGTCAGATCTCTCGTGGCTCATCCGGCCTTGTCCAGTCTTTTTTAGTTCTTCTACTTGGTGTTGCAGGTCATCTATGTGTGTTTGCAGATTTTCAATAGTCTCTGTCAAACTAAAAGGTGAAAAAAATGTTGTCAAGAACATTTGGGTGTTTAGTCAAGGCTATGGGAATTTCCCACCCCCTCAGACTCTAGTTTCTTCTCTGAAGGCTGACCCGCAAGACCTCTATTTAAAAGCTACCCTCTCAATTTAACTGTCTTGTACACCTCTCCTAGACACACTGCTACACAAATACAACTGGACTGCTCTTTTATCAGCTGGGGAGGGCAGATCTAGTGCAGGGTTTTTACCTCAGTATCTTTTGTTGTGAGGCTCTACTTTCTGCAACTAGTTTTTGGTTAGTGTCTTCTAGTTCTCTTGCCGTCACGTCCAGCTGTTCGTAGACTTTCGCGTGCTGATCGTTCATTTGTCGCAGGAGCTCCACTTGCTTTGTGAGGTACTGCAAAACAAGATCCCTGTTACTGGCTGACACTTGAAACAGAGTCCTCTGTTTCCTCTGAGCTCCCCTGCAGCTTTATGTTTCAGAAATACAGACTCCAGTGGTTGCTTGGCTTAGTGTTTGGCTGAAAAGGTGCTAGCAGTAGCTCAGATAACGAGCTTGGCTTTGTCATGGCAGTCAAGCCAGGCTGATCGACCAACCTCTTAGCCAGGGTTTGGTTGCACAAGCAACACACCTCTCCTTGCTGCAGCCTGGCTTTTGCCAGTACCCAGCCCCTGGCTGGGTTAGTCTGTACTGCACTTGTCACTCATAGAGCCTTGAATCTAGACTTTAACACAGCCCTTATAGCTGTCTACTGTGTTTTCCTAGTGGGCCTCAATAGAAATCTTCTAACAGTGTTGATCCAATGATTTTCTTAACATAAAAACTGAAATATTGAGTGGAACCATCTGCCATTAAATTTCTTTTCAGCTGACCTAAGTTCTTTCAGTCTGAAGCAGCATTAGAGTCAGCAGAACAGAATGCAGGTTGTGGTGACACTTAAGACAGTATGTGGGCTACTGTGTGTCAGGAAGTATAATCTAATTATTGAATTCAATCTTTAGTTACCCACAGGGAGCTATTCCAGTTACTGAAATCTCAAATAAAAGTCTCCTGCCTTTAAAAAAAGAAAAAACCACTCCACTTTAAGTATTATCATGAGAATTGGTTTTACAATTAACAAGACTGTTTTGTTTCTTGAAGAAAATGTTACAAGACTTGGAATTCTCAGTCTAAGGGCAGTTAACAGTCACCTAAGGCTCTTAATACAAGTATCTTGTGTTGTCTCACCCATGACGGGACCCTTACAGTTCTACAGATCCACAGCAGAGTTTCCATCAAAGACTTGAACAAAACCCTTAACTTGTTACATCTGAAATACTTTCATCTTACACTGAGTGTATTTCTTGCAACATGCTTCTCACTGGACACTTCAGGTAGGAACATCCAGCAGCCTCTAGGCATTATTCACTTTAGATAGGCCTGTTACATACTCAAAACTTAACCTTTTACCTCATTAAAAGATTGATGGGTTTACATTTTAGGCAATTTAAGAAGAGCTAATAAGTTAATCTAGGACTAGTAACTGCTCCATACAGACTTGTAGAAGATCAGGGTGCTAGCAGTTGGCTGGATCCTTTTGTAGCCTGTGTGCACATGACAGGATTTACACAGAAATAGTACATGGATTAGCAGCAGAATCTCAATGTGACCCATTTCAGATTAACTTTCCCTATTGGTTACTCTTAGAAGGGGCTGGAGATCTTCAGATTTTCTTCAGCAATACAAGCATGGTTAAGCACAGAAACCAAGACTTTGGTGTTTCCACTTACTACAATGAGTTTTGCAGAAGTCTGAGATGAGTGGAAGAGCCAAAGCACCATTTTCTCCACCTTGTGTGTCTCCATTATCTTCAGTACTAGGATCAAGTTATACTGAAGTATAACCAAGGCACCAAAACAAACTATAGAATGGGTAGGAAGTTCTCATTTATTCCACCTTCCCTGCAACCAAGCACCTAACATGAAGCAGCAGTTGAGATTTCTTGCATTCTATCACAAAAAGGCAAGTGTCAGTATTTCTGAAGTTGCAGAACTGAGAACAGATGCAGACAGAATAAAGCTGCCCTTTCAATCCAGCTTTTATTACCTCTACAGTGATTAGTTAGTGGCACACGTGGCAGCACAGAGGTCAGATATAATGATCCAAGGCTGTAAAACACTTAATATGTTAGCATTTAATATATTAGATGTAATCTTAAGCATCCCAAAGCCTTTGACCCTTCCTTTTTGGTGCAGACAACATAGTATCATATTAATAGGAAAAAAATC
Organism: Semnornis frantzii; assembly: GCA_013399775.1. Lineage (NCBI taxonomy): Eukaryota > Metazoa > Chordata > Aves > Piciformes > Ramphastidae > Semnornis > Semnornis frantzii. The sequence continues at coordinate 2,811 of VWYK01021656.1, read as the reverse complement.
TAAATATTTACACTTCTGTTACACTGAAAGCACCAGTCAAAAACACAGCTGAACAACCACCTTTAGGTTAGAGGCCAGCACTTGAAAATGAGGAGGAGTCAAGCACAGACTGGCTGTACCACTTGGACACCTATCCTGTGCAGAAGCACATCTTGCATTCCCACAGAAGACAGAAACACAGGGATGAAAATAACTGACTCAACAGCCTTTACCAGCTGAAGAGTACTGCACCTTCCATACACTAACTTCATTCTCTTTTGTTTCAGTGAACTCTTGTAACACAGTCCCTTGTGTCATTAAGCTAATACATTCAGTTCCTCTGCCTTGAGGCTCTCTCTGAGGATTTGAAGAGGAGGTTCCTTTGATTTTTCCCTTTACTATCAGAAACCCAGATGCAAAAGACTTCTTTAGAGGAAAAAAAGTCTTACTTTTTTTTGGTATTTCACTTTTAAACTGCACTGAGAAGACAAGACAGGTGGTGGAACTGAGAAGACAGCATGTTTTTATGGCAGACATGCATAGAGCTGGCAGGTTCTTTGACTTAAAACAGCCAGTTGGGCCAATAAAGGTGCAGGCACTATTTATCTGCCAGAAGCATCACAAAAAATATTCTCTCACCACTCTTCCCCTTCCTCTTGGAGGGAGCTATTAGGACAACCCAATATACACTCATACCCTTGCTGGGGGGAGAAGAGCGAAGAGGAGAAATAAGTATCAGATAAATCCTTCAAAAAGTAGTATTGCACAAGTCTTGATTTGTTTGGTTTGGGCTTTTTTTGTTTTTTTGTTTTTTTTTTTTTATTGGCTCAGCAAAGCAAGGTATTGAGAGAATAAATCTGTAACTGAAGGTATAGTGGTATATGTCACCACATGTGGTGGTAACACACCAACTACATCTATCTCTGTTGGAAGGATACTTCTGCTAAAGCTCCCTTGTAATGTCAATGAACATTAACCTACAAAAAAGCTTAGCAAATAACCTGGCTTAAAGCAACAGGATATAGCATCCTTAATGGCACTAGGCTATTTTTAAGATGAATGTAGCTTAGCAATAATGTATTTTCCGTATTTCAAGATGGCATGAAAACTCAGTTGCCTTTTAAGTAGTGAGCCAGGTTAGTTAGTTAACACAAAAGTTATGCTGTGTTGTAGCCAGTGTTAAACACTTGCTTAAACAAGGTTCAGCACCCATCTGAGCAAACACAAGTAGAACTTTGTATATAGCACCTTGAAGTATTTGTCCTCTCTAGATCTCGAGAGTAAATCTTTTTATAAAAGCCATCTGTGGCAATGAGTTACTTTGAGTCTCTGCATAAGTAAGGATGTTTCTTGTAATGCTATGGCACTAATATAATTAACAGCCATTCCAACCACTGTATCACCAAATAAGATACAGATGACATTCAGCACAAAATGGAGGAAAAGGCCTGAGTCTATTAAGTCTAAAACTGAAGTACCTTAATAAAGTAACAAACCAAAAAATACTCAAAGCAAACCCAGAAATTGTGCATCACAATAAAACTGCTGCATTTGTGTTAACATGACATGTTTAAAGACACATATGCTAGGTATATAATTATAAGTGTTTAGAATCCTTTACATTACCTGCTACTACTACAGTGATAAATATTTTAAAAGTCAGACTGCAGCTGTACAAAATCCACACACCACCCCTAACTGCCTAATTGCTGCTTGCACAAAGGAACTCAGATTTTGTAAAAATCTGGTGTATGCCAGTCACAGCCTGTTCCCTCTGACTCGTACTAGAACCAAACTGAAATGCTGACTATGTTTCCAATAGGCTGTCAGTCAAAGTACTGAATATTTAATATTTTAATTAGAGACCATGCATTGCCCTCTAATAGCTGAAAAAATTCATTATGCTGACAAGTGCTAGGTCTGCAAGAGCATGAGTGATACTAAGAGAAAAAAGAGAGACAGACATGGCTGAAAATAGCCAGTTTTTTCCACCAAGTAACACAAAGATGGGTGGATTTGAAATGGAGCTTATGATTCACACACACCTCAAAAATAGAGAGCAGTATATCTACTGGATCCTGTATTTAGGTATTATTTGGGTTTGGTGCTTTTTTTTCCCTTCCCCCTCCCCATTTTTATTTCCCTTTAAACTGAAATAGGCTTTAGCTCTATCTGTCACAGCTCAGATTTTACTTAAATTTCTCTCCTGCATTTATTAGCATTTAAATTGCAGTGTGGTAACCACTCACATTATCATACAATAATTTTAATGATTAATTTACTCTTCATATCATTTAATGTCATTTTAGCTGGGCAAGGTCAGCAAAGCTTAGCAATGAACTTTTCTGTGTGAAACAAAATGCCAATCGTTTGTCGTTAAACAAGCCAAATCCAACATGGAGTTCAATGCCACAAAGCTTCCACTAATCAGAGCCTAACAGTTCTAACTAGGATCAAGCCTAGGCAGGTTCTCAGTATTTTTCTTTAAGGTGCCCATCAGATGTCAACAAATTCAGATCTCGGTTTATGTGCTATTATATTTCTGGTCTAGAGGCTTTAATATTTGCATCCCTTAAATATTTACCTCTATCTCCTGCAGTTGCTCTTGGTTTGTTGCATACATTTGCTGTAAAGATTCTTCTAGTTCGGTGTTACGGTCCAGCAGTGTCTTCCCAAGCTCAGCAGCAAGGTGAAGGTCTAAACAAAGAAATCATGTTTGCACTTAGAGAGAGACAAATATAATCTAATTTAAAAGCATGTCAATAAATACTTGAGGTGTTTTTTATTGTTGTAACTACTCTTATTTCCATTACCCAAAAAGAAAATTAGCTT
>VWYK01021641.1:0-13204 GCA_013399775.1 Semnornis frantzii | reverse complement strand
CCTGCCTATGGCAGGGGGTTGGAACTGGATGATCCTTGAGGTCCCTTCCAACCTTACCATTCCATGACCCATCTATCAGAACAAGTCTTGCCTGTGGTTGTTTAATGTCACCATAAGTGGCATTTACTGATATCTCTTGTTTTTTAGCAAAACAAAAACCATACAGACCTCCTGCTTGGAGTTGATGCCAAAGGTATCCACATCTACAGCATTAATAACAGGTTCTCTCCAAATAAGTCCTTTGAGTGGAGTGCTATCAGAAACATTTCCTATAGTGAGAAAGAGGTATGATGGCTTTGATATATTATTCTTTTTATACAGGCATGGGTGTGGACTGGGATTCTTGGACCAGGCTGAAAGCTGTCTCTGTTTAAATAATTTGGGGAAGAAGGGGAAAATCCTAGGGAGCTTTGTTACAAAAATAAAACTAACGGACCTGCCTTTCTGATGTGCTGCATAATCTTAGTTCCCTGAGGAGCCAGAGCCTGCTCTGAGCCCTCCAAACTCATGGACCCCTCTGTTCTGGTCCCTTCCCTGCTGCTTGTCCTTCACAAAACAAGTGCGCTCTTGTGAAGGACTGGCTTCTTCAGGGATCTCAGCAGGAGTGAGATGATCTGTGAAGAGTTAGTGCCCTTTCCACATGTAGAAACTGTCCTTGCAGATGAGCTTTGAAGCACAGTGGCAAGAGGAGATGTGAGCAGGATGTGCGTTGGTTTTTTTTTTTTTCTGCCTGCCTTCTGCCACTTTCTCAATCTATGATCTCAGTCTGCAGCCCAGCCCTACCACTGCAACTTCACTGTGGTTTCAGAGCCCATATTTTACCTATAAAAGGTGGAGTGTAGATGAGATTTTAGCCTCCTCAAGTCATGTGGCTACATGGAAGGCTACAATTGACAATAAAAGCAGGGAAAAAAAACCCCTCCATTGGTACTGGAATGCCTGGAATTTGTCAGCTGAAGGACAGCACAACCTCTTCAGTTTTCTGTGGGCCTTTTGAAAAACCTTGAGGGTGAGATTTGCTCTCCAGAGTTAGATGTGCAGGCATTAAATCAAGCAGGGCAGCCTGCCTCCAAAAGGTTTTTAGTGCTTGCATGTTATTGAGCATCCCTCTGCTCTGTGGAAAGCTGCTTTAACTCCCTGCTGCTGGGAAATTGGGCAGCCCTCACTACATTTCCTGACACGTTCACAGCTTTACTCCTCACAAGGCAGCACGTTCAACCAGCTGTTACCTGGGGGGTGAGAGGAGCTGTAGGATGTTTATGACCTTGTTGACTCAGATGGCCTGAAATTATACAGTTCATTGCAAGTGAATTATAGGAGTAGAGTGCTAGGGAGCCTGTGAGTCACAGAAAAGAGGATCTTAAAGAAGGGAGGCAGATTTTCTGCAGCCAAATCAAGCACAACACATGAAGTGAAACAGTGTGTACTGACCTGGCAGCATGAAAGCCCTTCAGGTCCTCTGCAAACAGCTTGGGAGACAGGACTGAAACTGAGAGAAAGCAGCAGCTGCAGGACTGTTATCTGATGGTCAGAAGAAGTTCTCCAGGCCCTTGACAGATTTTGTTTTCACCTGCAGTGCTTGGTTTTCAGAGAGGTGTTTGGCATCTCCCTGAGTTGAGGAATAAGCCTGCTTCTGGGGATTGCTAATGGCTTCTGTTTTCCTGATATCCAGTGCTTGTTCCAGGGCTCCTGCTATGGTTGGCAATGCACAGCTGGTATTGTTATGAAAACCACCATCTAAACTGGCACTGAGAGGTGTCTGTGGGAGGCTTTCTCTTCTAACATAGCCTGCTATGGGAGCAGATGAGGAACCTGTCTTACAGCAGCCTTGGTTCTGATTCTTGTGAGCAGCACTCTTGCCACATCTGTGGCATAAATCACTGCTTCCCTGCAGAGAAATGGTGAAGGACTAAAATTTGGATTAGCATTAATAGCTTCAGCTTTGTTTTTCCTTCTTCTCACTGTCCTTTCTGTTTTACTTTTGCCTCTCTAGTTAACTATTAAACCTCTTGACAAGAAAGCAGAAGTCTTCAAGTTCTTTTCCTCTCAACTCAAAGTGAACAAGCTGGTAAGTGTCCTGCTTTAAAACTGACCATGGTAGTACTGACTGATACTTGAAGGAGAAATATTGCTTGGAAAACCTTTGAAGAAGATGGGGAGCACTGAGTTTTCCTGAGGACTGTTCTGTCTGGGAGGTCATGGTGTGCATGTTTGTTCTCTCTGGGAAGGAGAGATGATGGGTGGAAAGTGACCTGTGAAAGAAGGCCTAAATCACAAAGGGAAATCCAGATGCTGGAAGGATGCAGCATATGGAAAGGTGCAAAGCCACTGCAGCATCTGCCTGGCTGCCTGCTGCAGGTCCTTCATCAGCTACTGCCTCTTCTTGGAAAAACAACAAGGGAAGGACCTAATAAGCAGCTAATTGTCCTCACTGAGTGCTTCCTGACACAGCCACGGGGGCTGGGTCACTTCTCAGGCAGCCTGTGGAGGAGCCACCTGTGATGGCTCCTCCACAAGCTACATCTTGAGTAGTCCCTGCCTAGATCCATTCAGGATATTGGGACCAGAGTGGCATGAAGGACAGAAAGGACCCCTCATCCTGCTGGGAAGTCTTCTAATCTGTTAGGTACCTAAGTATGAGCCTGCCCTGGGTGCTGACTTTTCTTGGAGAAGCACCTGCCAGCACTTGTGCTGAAGTCAGAGTTGTCAGCTTTTGTCTTGAGTCCAATGTGAGGCTCTTTGTACTCCTGTCTGAGGCATCAATAGATCCAAATCACATTTTCTTTGCTTTTTTCTATCCAGATTTTGCAGCTGTGCATTGGAAACCATGACCTGTTTATGAGGAGAAGAAAAGTGGACTCAGTAGAGATCCAGCAAATGAAAGCACAAGCCAGGGAGGAAAAAGCTAGGAAAAAGGTAGGTGCTTCTGCTCTTCTGCTGTTGAAAACACAGATGAATATTCCAGCTGGTGCCCTCACTGGCCATGCAGTGCATCAATATCTGTGTGGGAGGTGGGAAAGTGCAGCAGGATTGCCTTTGGGAGCAACTCTAGTGTTTGCAGCACCTCAGGGTGCAAGTGATGTTTGTGATCCATAGATTTGGAGTACACAAATTGATCCAAGTCCTCTCCCAGCAGGCTGAAATAATCAATGTTACCTGTTAGGGGAGCTCAGTGATGCAAAGAGCAGGCAGCACCAGCACTGTGCTGGTGAATATCCACCATCTAGAGAGCAATCTGTGTTCATTAGCTTCATTTGCTGGGCTGTCTCAGGCCCAGATAAGCTTCTGATGCAAACACACAGACGTGGTACTGCTGCTTCTGTTTCCAGATGGAGAATCAAAGGCTGGCCAGGGAGAAGCAGCTCCGAGAAGAAGCAGAGCGAGCCAAGGAGGAGCTGGAAAGGAGACTCTTCCAACTGGAAGATGAAGCCAGGCAGGCCAATGAGGCCCTGGTGAGTAGCACATGAGTTTGAATATTCTTGTTTCTTGGTTTGAAAGCACTTTGCTGTTTTTTTTTTTTTTTTTTTTAAAATTCCTNTTTTTTTTTTTTTTAAATTCCTTGTGGCTCCTGTAAGACACTAGGAGTTATGGCTCAGGCAAGGCTGGAGAGTTTCTGACTGCTGGTGGAGATTCTGCTATAGCCTGTTTGCTGAGAGCCATTCGCTGCCTGTGTTTGGGACACAGTGCTTTCTTCAGGCTAAGAGGGAAGAAAGGAGGCAACTTGGAGCTGAAATTGGGAGAAAAGGGGCATGGTGCACTGCCAACTGAAGAGGCCAATTTCAATTTTTTGGTTGAGGTCTTTGTCCAACTGTAAGCAAATTTCCCTCCTGCCTCTCACCTCCACGAAGTGAGGAGGTGTGTCAGGCAGTTCTGGAGCAGAGGAGGAGCACCAGACCCTACAATTCAGTTTGCTACACTCTTTATTTTAAGGAGCAATGCTTTTGTCACTTCGCTTTGGGGAGAATATGTCCTCTTCCCGACTGCCTGCAGAGGGGAACATGCAGATGCTGCACAGGGTAACTAAGAAAAACTCCCTCCTTAGATCCGCTCTCAGGAAGCAGCAGAGCTGCTGGCTGAGAAAGCTCAGATTGCAGAAGAGGAGGCAAAATTGCTGGCCCAGAATGCTGCAGAAGCTGAGCAAGAGCGGCAGAGGTTGGAGATCACAGCTCTGAAAACCGAGGAGGAGAAACGCCTGATGGAGCAGAAGATGCGGGAGGCGGAGCTGCTAGCAGTGAAGCTGGTGAAGGAGTCTGACCGGAGGTTGGATTGGCTTGAGCTGGAGTTGTGTGGTCTCTGCTGGGCTGCATGGGTGCAGAGTGCTGCTTTTATCAGAGCTAAGCCAGAGAGGGAGGGAGGGAGGGGTTGTTCCCAGAGCAACGCTTCAGAGTGACTGAGCCTCCTTGCACTATTTGTTCCACCTAGTACCAGCAGCTGGGACACAGGTCAAGAAGTTTGCAGAGGATCAGATGCAAAACTTGAGAGATATTTAGTAGGAAGGTCCAGAATGCAGCAGCACTCTGTATTTAACATTATCAAAAGAGCACTGCCTGCCCAGCTACCTAAACTTGCCAGTCTCTAGGTTATGAGACTGTTTTCAGTCCTTTGTAGCAGGTGCTGGTCTCTTGTATCCCTTTCAGATCTTTACCAGGTAAACTCATGTGAACTATAAACCACTCTCTAAGCATTTGCATGTTCCTTAGCACTGAGCTGCTTGAAAGTGCCAGAGCAGACCAGTGTTGACAGAGGGTGTTTAACCTTGCTGTTAAGAGCCTTCTGCTTGTTTTAAGGTACTGCCAAAAAGCTTGCCAAAATAAAGAACAGATATGTTGCACCTCTCCCCACCTCGGGCAGGATCTCTGAGAGCCTGGAGAATCTCTATCAGCAGGTCACAACTGAGCCTGTGGAAATGATGAGTTAGGAGAAACATGTTCACTCAGGCAGCTTGTGCAGGGCTGTCTTTGAAAGCATGTGCCATGATCTCCATGCGAGCATCCTACCTCAAGTGTCTCTGGCTAAAGGAATCCTTCCCAGTACAGGATCTTGCTGTCTGGAAGCTACTGATGTGCACAGCTCTGAAATCCATGAGTTGCTTTATAGTCTAAATCATCACCCACTCACCTGAGGATGTTTGTTTTACAGAGCTAAGGAAGCTGAGCATCTGAGACAAGATCTGCATGAAGCTAGAGAGGCTGAGCAGAAAGCAAAGCAGAAACTCTTAGACATAACCAGGCTTAATTATCCTGTAAGTTTGTGCTCTGCTGGGTACCACTTCATCTTCAGGCAGTCTGGTGGTGATGGTGTTTTCATAGCCTGCATCAAGCTGGCTAGTGCCTTGTGTGCACCCAGTTGGGAGTCCAACACCTCTGGATCAACTGGTACTGAAACAGTCTAGTGAGGATCACAGAATAGAATGGTTTGGGTTGGAAGGGACCTCCAAAGCTCATCCAGTTCCAACCCCCTGACACAGGGACACCTCCCACTAGCACAGGTCACTCAAGGCCTCATCCAACCTGGCCTTGAACACCTCCAGGGAGGGAGCAACCACAACCTCCCTGGGCAACCTGTGCCAGTGTCTCACCGCCCTCACTGTAAAGAAGGATGGAAGTTGTATTTGGTCAAAGCTCAGGATAAGAGAGGCAAGGCAAAAGTTAAAGGCAGGACTGGTGTTGGGGCTTGTGGGACACAGATTGTCTTGCCTGCATTCATGACTTTGTACCATCTCAGGCAGTAGTTTGTGGAGGTGGCCAAAGTGAGCCCCCTGTGTTGTCCTGGCACAGGAGTTGTCCTTGAGCATCTTTAGGCAAAGCAGGTGAAGCTGTCTCCAGCAAGAAGGCAGTGCTAAGGCTGTGTGCCCCAGCTGCCTCTTCTGCTGAGAATGGATTTCCATTCTCTGCTGCAACAGAGGAACATTGCAGCCAGGAGACTGACTTCTCTGTCCTTGGATCTGTGAGTTCATCTGGGGCCCCCTGGGAGGAAGGGCTACAGCAGCATCTGTGTGTCTCAGAGTTCATCAGTAACTTAGGAAGTGGCTCAGCATGGCATTCTTGCAGAAGCTGGGGAGATGATAAACCTGAAATCAATCAGATCTTGCTTGACAGTTGTTTTGTGTCGCCTCTTTCAGCACATGGTCAAGTACCCACAGTACTCACCAACTGACACCAGAGATGCCAACTTTGACAAAGGATCAATAAAGCTGGATTTGAAAGACATTGACCTCAAGAGACTGTCCTTTGAGATCGAGAGAGAGAGGTATCAGTGTGCTTCTGGTGTCACTAAATGAGAATGTTAATGGTGGGAAGTGCAGAAAGGAAAACAGTGATCCGTGGGCATCACAGTTCATGCTCCGCAGCTCAGGGTGGCCTCCTAAGGCTGGAGGCCTTTTACTGAGCTGCTGTGGGTTATGCCCGTGTAAAGCTGCTGATTCACAAGGAGGGAGGAGTGTCCTGGTGGCATCAAGCTCAGGCCGAGGGAGAGCTTTGGTATGCGGAGCGTGGTCGTGGGCAAAGAGCTTGTTAGAGGGCAGCAGGCTCCCCCCAGTGGCCAAACCTGGTATTGCTTAGAGCTAATACCGAGAGGCTGTGCTGGCTTGAGGCTCATGGGAATCTTTTACTGAGAGAAATCCTTCGCTGTCAGAAGAAAGAAAAAGCAACAGTAACCTGTATCACTCCTTCTGCCGAGAAACGCAACTTGTCAAAATATAGCTCAGACACTCACTGCTCACACACTTCTCAGGTCTCAGTTGTGGTTCTGCTCCTTCACTCGGGCAGTCTGTGGTCGCTTTCTGCCTTAACTCTAATCCAGCCTAACCCTTTATTTCCTCTAACCTCCTTCTCGTCTTTTTGACATCTCACCTCGGATCTCTCCAGATTTATCACGTCAGATATGGGAGGATTGATCTGGTTATTTCCGAAGGGAGGGAAAGAAGGGGGAAGGGAAGGGAAGGGGAGGTTTGGGTCAGGATCCTCCTGGCAATCTGTTTTGGAGGGAATTTTGTGTTTCTGTATTACTTTTAACTTGCATATAACTGTATATTGTGTGTATATATATATGCTTGTGAATTGTGCTGAGCTGTAAATATAGCTTCATTCCTTAACTTCCAGCTGACTGAGTCTAGTCTGGGTGATTTCATTGGGGGGGCAGGTAACTCCTAAACCATCCCAGAGGCTTTTCCTCTCCCGGCCTGGAAAGAGATGCACGGTGAAAATTTAGTCTGTGAATGCTGAAGGATGGAAATGATTCCCTTTTTCACTAGGTCAGGGGAGTCAGGCTGACATGTGCCAGACTTCATTTTACCTACCAAAAACCCAAAATGAAAAGAAGAACTTCTTTTCTCCTCCTTCCACACACACCTGTTGTTGAGCTATGTGATGCCAATAAGTTTTTTGTCTCCTGTGTGGCCTACAGGTTAGACTACTTAGAAAAGAGCAGAAAATTTGAAGATCGACTGGAGGAACTCAAGTCTGAAATTCATGCTTTGAAACTAGAAGAGAAGCAGTCTGGGCTTTACTCTCACTGGAATGAAGTGCTGGGATCTTTGGACTGCTCCTTGGGGAATGTATGTGCTCTATTTAGAGCCTGCCACTTTCCACTATGAACCATAAAAGAGAACAGTGTGGGGCTGCCAGGGGTGGTTGCTCTATTTCAATCCAAGCTTTTGCTACCCTTGATAGTAAAATATTATAAAAGCGGATGCAGATTTGGTTTTGTTTGGGTGGTTTTGACATTAATTCTCCTTGTCTAAGAAGTGTTTTCCTGGGTGGAACACCAGATCCGTGAGGGGGAAAAAAAAAAAAAAGTCTTATTTTACAGATTATGAAATAATAGTGAGGGTTTAAGGTTTTGGGTAGTGGAACACTAGAACAGGTTGCCCAGGGAGGTAGTTGAGGCCTCATCCCTGGAGATACTCAAGGTGAGGCTTGACAAGGCTCTGAGCAACCCGACCTAGGGGAGGATGTCTCTGACTGCAGAGGGTCTGGATGACCTTTGTAGATCTCTTCCAACCCAGATCATTTTATGATTCTGTGAAACTGCTGCAACCTGCCTCATTTAAATGTGGTTCCTCATCATCTGCATCACACCTTCATTCATGTGATTTGTGATTCCTGGGAGTCACAAAGGTCTTGGTGTAAGTTTTTTGTTTTGGTTTGGTTTTGTACAGCCAATAAGGATCTAAATACAGATTTTTGTTGTAAGATTCAGGTTATTTTTATAAACACTCCAGCCTCTTTCTAAACCGCTTCAAGAGTAGGGCTGGCTTTCTCTTTCCAAGTTCTTGTAGCAAAAAAGGCTCCTAGACAATGGTTTTAGAGAGAATGGAGGCTTGGGAGAAATAGGAGGGAAGATGGCCTTTGTTTTCTGATTATGTATCTGATGTCCTTCTTGTCTTAATGAGTATTGATGTAGAGAGGGCATTAAATTTCCATGTGGTCTTCTCTTTCAAAGACTCCATCATGGATGAAAACCTTTGAAACTGGAGAGTCATTGGATATAAATCTTCAAAGACCTCTCCCTGCTTCCTCATTAAGTACTACAAGCAGCTGGCCTTGTACCAACAGAATTCAACACCCAGTGCCAGGGGATAAGTCCTCTCTTCAAGCAAACCCTTTGCTTGCCAACAGTGTGGGCACAGGAACCAGAAAACAGATTATAAAGGTAAGCAGATTTGTAAGTAAGAGTTTAGAGTTCAGGCAATGCTGGGCTTGAGGGCCCTATTTTGTCCAGCCCTGTCACAGCCTCTCAGCTGAGTCACTGTGTGGCTGTGGCATGACTCTGGAGACCCTGCACTGGTGCACTGTTTGTTTATGACTTGAGGCCACCTCTTTGTTCTAAGCTGGAGGACAAAGCTGGAAGGCTTGGTAAATAAAGCAGCAGGAGGATCTGTGTTAAATTTTATTTGTATCAACCAGGCTTGAAAGTTAAAATAGAGGTATAGAGAGCTTAAAACATGTTTGCCTGCCTTCTGTTTTTTAAGACTAAAAATGCCTTTTTCATCTTAATATATTATTAAGCTGAATGCCAGTTATGTTAATAAAGAAACGCCCAGACTTCCAGCAGTTCAGTTCTCTTCCACTATGTTCCCTGCTGAAGAGTCCTGAGGAGTGAACAAACTGGTTCTTAGGGAAAAACAACCTGCTCTTAAATTTCCTAGGCTGGAGAACCTCCTGTGCACCCAGGAAGAGCTATGAGGGCTTGCAGTCCTGAATAGGGGAAGGAAATCAGCTCTCTAGGCAGTGCTGTTGTGCAAGGAGCTGGGAATAAAGGAAACTCTACTGCTGGCTGTTATAGACAAACTGAGGTCATTAGGATCAGTTAGAGGCTCCTGGATGTAACATTCAAGACCTGAATCTTTGGGGCTTTGTGCTTGGAACTAGGAGAAACACAACTGAGTATAGCAGCAAGTGATGAACCACCTCTTGGTAGTGCAAGTCACAGAATGTTAGAGGTTGGAAGGGACCTCAAAAGATCAAGTCCAAACTGCCTGCTAGAGCAGGATCACCTATAGCAGGTCACACAGGATCATGGGATTGTTTTGGTTGGAAAAGACCTCAAAGATAGAGTCCAACTGTCAACCTAGGACCACCATAGCTATTAAACCACATCCTTAAGTGCCATGTCCCCATGTTTCTTGAACACCTCCAGGGAGAGTGATTTGTGGAATGGTTTAGTTTGGAAGGGAGCCTAAAGGTCATCTAGCTCCAACCTCCCCACCATGTGCAGGGACACCTTCCACCAACTCAGGTTGCTCAAGACCTCATCTAACCTGGCCTTGAACACCTTCAGGAAGGTTGTTCCACAACCTTCCTGGGCAACCTGTTCCAATGTCTCGCCACCCTCACTGTAAAGATTTTATTTCTGATATCCTCCACTGCTCCTTGGGGAGGATATTCCAATGCCTGACATGGAATCGTAGAATTGTTTTGGCTGGAAAAGACCTCCAGGATCAAAGTCATAGAATCAACTTTTAAGATTAACCTAATCCAAGAGGCAGGGGTGAGGAAAATGTTTTAAGAAGGAAGAAAAAACCATTGCAGAGCATCTTGCAAAAGGCTGCAGTCAGGGCTAAGGAACTGGACCAAAGGAGGCAACTTTGCTTTAAGCAGTTCAGGATGAAACTTAGTTTTGTTACTTGGTTTCCCTCCAGGTTCAGCAGCATGACTCAGATGTGATCTACATTTGAAGCCTTTCATTTCTTTACCTGCTGGCCATCTTTTTTGGCTACTGCAAAATGGACCTCTACAAAGACACCTGTGCAGCTCTGTCTGCTGACAGACATCAGCACAAGAGAAGTGGCACTGCAGTTAGAGTGCTGCTGTTCAGCTTCTGAGCAGCTAACACAAACTGGGAGCACTACAACTGCCAGTGCAAAACCAGCTGCTGTCTTTGGGTACAGTGGTAAAGGTACAAACCCAGAGGAGTACTGTTTACTACTTGAGCACTTTGGAAGAAACACTTTGTACTTTGCTAACCCTTCCTCCCCCAGGTGTTTTTACACCCTGTCCTATCACTGTGGTACTGAACTGCTGCTGAAGGGATGTGAGGCAGCAAGCGTCCAGGAAATGCTTGGGAGGAGAAAAAGAAATGTACATCAGCTTGGTATTTACCTACATAAGAGACTAATTATGGTTTTGCTATGGTCCATGGGACATGACTCTCACAGAACTGCTCAACATTTTAGTGTTCGCCTGCTAAATACTTCCCTTTCCCTCTCCAAACATTTCTTGGTTTGCTTAATTGATTTGCATTTCTCTGTGAGAAATCTCAGCTTTTAATTCCAGTTGTAGAAGTGGACATTGTCAGATTCCTGAGGGAACCCTTTGGAATGCAAAGCTTCTGTCTGTTCTCTTTGCAGTTTCTCACTAGACCAAGCACTTGCTGTTTCTTTTGCTGCTCCAGCAAACTTTGCATGCGTTTAACTGGGTTCCCACTCTGTGTAACACAGCTTCCAAATTCAGACAAAGACAAAAGATGCCGTTGGTGTCTGCTAATGTTGGGCTGGCTTCTGATGCTGTGCATGCAGCAAAATGTTTGCCTCCTTAGTGCAACCTGCTTGCATTTTGTCTGTGTTGCCATAAATCTTCAGTCCCAGGACTTCTGGGGAAACTGACACTATGCAGCTGTAGCTGAAGTAGCACAGCTGAGCATGTGACATGCCATGTAAAAATGACTGTTTTTGTTGTTAAGTATCTTGTTCTAAAAGCTAAAATGAAACAAAATACTTGGAATATAAAGCTTCCATTTCCACTTGCTAATGACAACTCGGAACTGAATCTTGTGTCAGTATGACAGCATTTACAACATACAAGTTTTAAGATCAAATAAATCTGCTCTGCAAAAGTCTGCAACAGTGTGAGTGCAGTGGGGGATAGCATCTGCAGCCAGCTCTGGCCTCAGGCTTGTGCCAGTCGTGGCAGTTCCGTGGGGAGCTGCAGGTGGCAGTGATCTGCAGTGCTGGGCTGTGGCCTGTTCTCAGCCTTCAGAGGAGCTGCTGCTTGCATGGGGTTGGGGTCTGTGTGTGTGGATGCTCCTCACAACTCTGTCCCATAGGAGATATTTGCAACTATTGGGTATTAAATACACAGGGTTTTGATCTGTCTTGTGAGTGAGGTTGTCCCAGGTTGGGAATTATGGGGTTAAGAAAAGTCCTCTTGGGACTTGAAGATTGTTATTCAATCCCACAATTCTGCTATCTCTTCATAAGCTCACGGCAAAACCAGTTTGTTCTCTTTTCCTCCCCCTCCAGCCTTCTGCCGGGTAGGAGCTACATTATCGGACAAACATGTAAGGATAGGCCCGGCTGGGGCCTGCAGAGGCTGGGGGGGAGGATTGGAGCACTGGGGATGATAGATTTAGTTTTGGGATGGGGGAAAATTCAAGGGGGCTCGCTTATGTATTGTGTATCTGCCTTGTAATTTCTATCTGCAAATTCTCTCCAAATACAATTCTGTGTTTTTTTCTCCAATTTGTTTGAGAACTTTACTCTGTCGGTTTCTTTAAACCCACGACAGAGGTGGAGAAGCTGTCAGAGGTGTCAGACAGAAGAGGCAGATGCTGTGGTGGTCCCAAGACTGGGTAGCTGATATTGGCCACAATTTGGACAATGGTGAGATAAAGGAAATAGTCCTAAGGGGAAAAAGTACAAAACAGCTCTGAACATGGCATTCCCAGACTGGGGAGCAGGGAGGGGTGCTGGGATTTCCCTGGTGCTTCTTGTTTCTTCTTTTATTAATGTGTCTTACCACATAACTAAGCTTGTACCCTCCTTCTGACAGAGGTGCTGGAGCTTCCTTTTGCTGTTGTATGAGAGCTGTGCCACATGGTATAGGGCAAAGAAGAAGAGAAATGCTCCACATACATGCTTGATTTCTCTGGACTTGATCCTGTGTATCACAGTGAAGGACAGGGTCACAGTGCTGCCAGCTTGAAAATGAAGCCCATGTGCCCATGCTGCTCTCATCCTGCTGGCACTGCAAGGGGAAGTGTTACCCAGGCATTAGTTTGACTAACCTAAATATATATTTGTGGCAATTAAACTTTGGTGCTTCTGGTGCTCCTACTCCTGGTGTTGACCACTTGAAGTAGGCAGCTGCAGGTGTGCTGAGGAGGGTGTGAGGTGGTCTCAGCTAAAGACAAGTATGAGAAACATGAGCCCTGGTTTCCCCAGAGGAGGATCACACAGATACCTTGTTCTAGACAGTGATGCAAGATGCCTCACCCCAGGGGTGCGTGTTCACCTGGTGCTGCTGGCAACAGCTTTGAACACTGGAGGGCCAGCATCCAGCTGCCTGTGGTGAAGCCCTGTGGACCTGCAGTCAGCAGATGGGGCTACAGTGCCACTCTGCCACACTGCTTGGCCTGCTCTGCAACAACTCAGAAAGACCTGCCCGGGAAACCCTACCTTGCTCCTTGCACGTCTCTGCCACTATCTATATTCCCACAATGAGAAAAGTATTGAAAGGCTACAGGAAGGTCTCCCTGAAGTCCTCTCTTTCTCCAGGCTTAACAACCCCAAATCAAAAGGATATCCTTGCCTAGTAGCATTTTTACAGGCATCAAAGACTGCTGCTTGTTGCTTCTCATGTCCCACAACCTTCTGCCTAGTTCAGTCCTGCAAAAGGTGTGTTAACACTGCCAGAGGTGGGAGGGAAGTTGTCCAGCACACTAACCCTCATGGCAAGATCTGTAGCTGCTTTGCTCTGGTGGCTTC
>VWYK01021636.1:0-16296 GCA_013399775.1 Semnornis frantzii | reverse complement strand
CCAGGTAACTTCACGTTATACATTGATCTGGACTAGTGTCAGAATGAACAGGAGGCTTTCAATTCTGACAACACAACCAGAAACTTTATTATCATAGAAATATAAGGTTTGTGAAGGTATTTGCTTCTGGTCACTGCAGCTGGGGATACTAAATCTGTCTAGAAAAACAAGTGCTTCAGTAGTTTAATACTGTTTGATACAGGGTGTCGGCTTATGAAAAACTCAAGGTGCATTTGCAGCCTAGAAGGCCAACCATATCCTGGGATGCACCAAAAGAAGCGCGACCAGCAGGACAAGGAAGGTGATTCTCTCCCTCTGCTCTCACAAGACCCCTCCTGAACTGCTGCATCTAGTTCTGCTGCCCCCCGCATAGGAGGGACATCAAACTGCTGGAGTGGGTCCAGAGGAGGGCCACAAAGATGATCAGAGGTGTGGAGAACCTCCATTATGGAGACAGGCTGTGAGAGTTGGGGCTTTTCAGCCTGGAAAAAAGGCAGCTCCAGGAAGACCTTATAGTAGTCTTCTAGTGCCTGAAGGTGGTCTACAAGAAAGCCAGGAAGGGATTTTTTACAATGGCTTCTTGTGACAGGATGACTTTAAGCTTAAGGAGGGTAGATTTAGACTGGATATTAGGAAGAAATTCTTTACAGTGAGGGTAATGAGACACTGTAACAGGTTGCCATGGATGCCTCCTCCTTGGAGGTGTTCAAGGTCAGACTGGATGAGGCCTTGGGCAACCTGGTCTAGCAGAAGGCAGGGGGGTTGGAATGGGATGATTTTTAAAGTCCCTTCCAAACTAAAATATTCTATGAATCTATAACTTCTTTACATTGTCCTTCCAGCACAACCTGATTAGATTACACAAAGATTAGATTACCACCACATATATTAAAAACTATTAAGAGAAACCAAAATCTATTTTAAAATATACATTACTGAAGGCAGAGCTGCATCAAGTCTCTTTAGAGTGTTTTGTGATGGTTTAATTTATATTTCTCTTTGTGATACTGTGGAAGAAGGAAGAGTGAAGACTTGGTTTACTCTAGCAAGAGAGTATGTTCCACAGATATTATATTTATTCAAACAGATTGCTAATGAGAAAACTGGCAAAAGCAGAAAGAACACCACCTTGTTTAGAAGATGCACTTCTACACGTGGTGATATTTACAAAAATGTACCCAAACCGATTCAAATGAAACATTCTGTGCAAAGAAATTGGTGAAAAAATTATTGAGAAAATATTTTCTAAAATCACATTTCATATAAAATTAAATATCCAGTTTCTGAGCACAAAACTGAACTGGAGATGCCTTGAAATGATGAGGAAAATAAAATCAAGGCACATAATGGGACCATTTTGAAGACAAGACAAGAGTCTCTCAATATTTTTTTTCTTCTCCAAACAATCTGACTCAGTCAGAAAGCAGTAAGATGACACAAGGAGATGAAAAGACCCTGTGCAGCTGGAGAAAGCACAAGCAAAGAGATAAAAGCCCTCTGGGTCTGAAGAAGTGCAGAGAAAATAGAGGAGAAAACTGTGTTGGGAGATGCAGATGAGTAAATCAGCAAACCTAGAAAATGGAAGAAGGAAGATAATAAAATAGGGTTAAAAATATCGGTATAGGAAAATAGAAATAACAAAGAGAGAGAACAAGTTCAGAAAAAACCACAGAACTGAGTCCCCTAAAGGGTTGAAAATGAAGAGAATCAGATCAAAAGAGAACAGGCAGCAGAAAGGGAAGCAGTAAACAGATATACAGTGTGTGGGCATGGTGGCAGGAAAAGTCTCTTGGGACTGATGAAGGAAATTTATGCAGAGCAGTCTGGAATTCAAAGCCCTAACCTTTTGGAGAATGGAACATCTGAGTGGAAAATGCAACCCCTTTTCTCAGGCATCTGGTAGTTCAGTATTTGAATACATAAGCTTCCTGCCTTTCACTGCCTTGCTTACTACCATTAACTGCTGAGCGCTGATATCCCACATGAAGAAGCAGGAATGCAGTGGGTGTTTCTCATGAGATAGCTCATCTTCTCACTTTTGGGAGTCTCCCACAGACATACTAGGACACTTTCAATGGTATCTCTGGGTATGAGGCTGTCTAAGGAATTTTTTGTATTCCAATTTTTTTTTTCCCCCATAGAACTCAATTCCCTATTTCATTTTTTTTTCTGAAAAGAAGACTGACTGCGTATTTATCTGCCTGCAGGTTGAGCTACAGGTTTCCCAATTACTTTTGAAAGTTATGTGGTTAAATGTACTTGTACTGCCATCAAACCTTATGACACAGGCAGCCAACATGGCCTGAACTCCATCACTCTAAGCCCTTTAGAAAGTCTCTTTAAAGTCTTCAAATTATTTAAACACTACAATTTAGATTTCTCTCCTTCTTACATCAATTCTGCACTGGAGTGTGAACTCCAGTATCTTCAATAAATGATACCTATGTTAAGACAGCATGAAAAGAAAACCTTGCCACAGCAGTAAATTCCACAGGTAGCACTACAGCTAAATTTCATCTTTAGTTTTAAACTTCCTTTTTGGTCATGCCCTATTCATCTCCCTTATGTCTATGATTTCTTTGGTGCTGCTGGTCCCGCCAGCTGGCTTATATTGTTCCCCTTCTGTTCCACTACCTTGTTACAAAACGGAGTGAAATATCACCTCTACACCCAGTTCCCAACAACAGAGTTCACAGCTAATTATCCACTTCAGCACTCCCCATTAGCAAGTCATGATGCTGCTGTGGCCAACTAAGCCTGCCTTCACTAATTTTCTCTTATTGTATCACATTTCTGTATTAGGCTCTGTTGTGGTCGTTTTATGACATTATAGTTCCTTTCATGGGGCAACATGAAGTAGACTCTTGCAGCAAATAAAAGACCTCCTCATGATGAAGCGATTAAAAGGTCATGATAAGAGAACTATTCATTTGGTACAAGGGACTACTTAATGGCGGTCTCAAAGCAGCTATAATAAAGTGATGAATACCTCACACCAAACCCAGCTCTCCGGGAAACATCTAATCTGGTGCTATATTTGCAGACAATAAATAGAATTAAAAAGGTTAAATTTGTGCAGGTGGTTGACTGCCTTCAATGAAACATTAATTTATTGCCTAAGACCCCAGGCTAACAACCTTCCATGCTCAAATACCCAATAAGACTTGTCCTTAATTAAAAAGAACACAAAAAATGGATAATAAAGGGGCACATCTTAATATTTCTCTTAAAAGTGGACCAAATCATTTGATCTGTTAGGGCTGTCACACTATCAGTGTTCCTCAGAGCAAGAGACTGAAGCTTGGTTTAAAGCATCATGTGCAACAAAGACAGCTTTGCAGTGATGTTCTTTAAAACATTTCTCTGGGACAGTTACAGAAAGGTCTAATATTTGCCATCTACTTCAAGGTATTTCAGTTCTATGTATGTATTTTAAAAGATCTTTCATTCTATCTGTACTAAAGTAACTGCTAAGTCTCATTTTTCAGGAATTCACTTATTCAACACTCCTCTTTTCAACACCGTGGAGAGATGCAAATGCCAGCAGATATTTCTGCTTTCCTGACTGACCTATTGGCCTAGTCATAGAAAAGACAGTCAGACAGTTTTTTTCTTTGATCAAGGAGCCAGGAATTGAGCCAATGCCTCTTCTGAGAAAGGTGGGATTCCTCATGCATAATGTAAATGGGAGATACCTCTGACATACAATGAGCTACAAAAAGAGAACTGTCGAACAGGGAAGTTAAAATGTTTAGGGAAAAAAATGTTTTGTCCTTGGGCATTTGCTCTGGGACAAAGTTTTCAATTACAGGATTATGTATTACTTAAAAACCAAAGCAATGCCAACTGTTTATGTATTACTTAAAACCAAAAGCAGCATCAACCCATTTATATCCACTTTCCTAGTGGACTCATGTTGTTGCAATGGTGTTTCTAGTCAAAGGAAGCTCTCTGCCTTAGCAGTTTTTATGCAATGACCTGGATCAGGCTGACCCTTTTCTCTCAGGTTGAGTAATTCTATATTACAAGAAAGGCACCAGCTTTCCATGAAGGTTATACATTCCTGCTTCAATAAAGACACAGCAAATTCCAGATTCCAGTGTTAAAGAAGCTAGCCTGATACTTTGCTGCCTTCTATTTTCTTAGTTTGTTGGTTTGTTTCTTGAGGAAGTCACTATTAAAGTGATGGTGGTTTTGTTTGTTTGCTTGTTGGTTTATTTCTTAATCTCTTTTTATCCTTTTCCCTTGCAGATTTTTTTTTTTAACCACATCTTTATTCTATTTTAAAAATAATTACTTATTTTGTAGCTGATTTTAAATATTTCACAGAAACCTAATTTCTCTCTGACTGGACAGTCACAAAAAATATCAGACCACTTGCTAAATTGCACAAGATACTCATTCTTGTTCAGGAATGGCAAAAGCAACTCTTTTTGTTGGTTTTACTTAGTGCTCTTGAATAAGATCACCATTAATGGCATACATAGCAATGGCTACTGGCAGAATTTCTTCATTACCACCACAAATCTTCCTTCCCTTACCTCCACGTCACACAACTTGTGCTAACATAAAATGCAGTAGTTTTTCTGTTTTACACTGTGCGAAGACATTTAAAAGGGCACTGTCAACTATGCTGTTCATTATCCTCACCTACTGCATTGTCAAAAGAGAGAAAGGCAAGTTCAACTTCAATAATTAATTCAGCAGAATAGAAAAACTGTCTGTATTTTATCTGTCTGCTGGTTGGTATTGAACATACCAAAAGTATGGGTCGCATATTGCTGCATAGCTGATAGAACAGATGGTATTGTTGGTATTAATATGGCTCCCCTGAGAATATATTTTGTTGTGACAGTAGACCTTTTCTTCTTGTCTTTCAACATTTCATAATTTTGTTAATCACATTTATGGATTTCCCCATCTGCCAACTCACTAGTTTTCCTGTTTCCATCCAGAGGCACCAGTTCCAAGTACTTGATTAAAGCTCTGTTCTCATAATCTGTACAAATAAGATTTACGAGGTAGTGCATCATGCTTACAAACCGACCGCCTGTAATGGTGGTTGCTAAGCATGTAGACAGTGAACTTGCTGCAGGTTGTAGTAGGAGACATTTTACTCTGAGGTGCAACTTCAGATTGCTATCTCAAGCGCAAAGCTGCATTAGCAATTACACTTGTACAATATGCTTAACATGAGCCTGCAGTGTGCACATGCAGCCCAGACAGCAACCGAGTCCTGCGCTGCATCAGGAGAGGAGTGGCCAGCAGGGCAAGGGAGGGGATTCTGCCCCTTTACTCTGCTCTCTTCAGACCCCATCTGGAGCACTGTGTGCAGTTCTGGAGCACAGGAAGGACGTGGAAATGTTGGAGTGGGTCCAGAGGAGGGCCACAAAGATGATCAGAGGGCTGCAGCAGCTCTCCTACGAGGACCGGCTGAGAGAGTTGGGGCTCTTCAGTCTGGAGAAGAGAAGGCTTCGAGGGGATCTTACAGTAGCTTTCCAGTATCTGAAGGGGGCCTACAGGAAGGCTGGGGAGAGACTAGGTCTTGCAATGACAGGACAAGGGGCAATGGGTTTAAACTGGCAGAGGGGAGATTTAGACTGGATGTTAGGAGGAAGGTCTTTACAGCGAGGGTGGTGTGGCACTGGAACAGGTTGCTCAGGGAGGTTGTGGCTGCTCCCTCCCTGGAGGTGTTCAAGGCCAGGTTGGACGAGGCCTTGAGTGACCTGTGCTATTGGGAGGTGTTCCTGCCTATGGTAGGAGGTTGGAACCAGATGATTCTTGAGGTCCCTTCCAACCTTACCATTCTATGATTCTATAATATTTTTCTAATGATTCCTAAGAAAGAGCTGCAGTAAGTGTGCTCAAAATGTTTCACATTGGTCATTAGCTAAGTAAGTACCAATAATGATACCTACTTCCTCATACATAAAGTGATTTCATGATTCGTCTCACTACACCAAGTTATGGACTCAGATGGAGTTGCTCTTTTAACGCCACTGTATATGCTTAAACCTTCTGACAGCCCACTTATACATTTTCTGAGCTTCCATCCCGATCCTAAAATGTTTGTGAGAAAGCCAGTGATTTCAAATAAATAACTAAAGTTCATTAAACAAACCAGATCTTTCTGTCATTCATTACATAGAACTTACTTTTTGCAATGTTTTTTCTGGTAACACACTTGATTTCAAATGTATTTATCATTGTATATACTGAGTTGAACGTGATCATGAAAGTGATCTTCACAGGGACTTTCTTCTTTTGAGAGCCTCTGCCTTAGTAACCTAACTACTTCCTTAAAAAAACATCGACTCTGCTTATGAACTTCATGTAGGAACTGTGACTTTTGGATGAAGCTTGTATATACTGAAGTGTTATACTGTACATAAATCTTTTGCCAACTCCGTAACAGGTAGAAAAGAAATACAGGTCAAGAAATTAGTACAAGTTCTGGTGGGGTTTGCTGTAGCAAAGACTGACAATTTCAACAGCCACTTTGTGAGAATCAAATTCAAGTAGCACTGTGAAATCTAACATAAATGTTTCAAATTATGTTTTGAAGCAAATCATCCAGATTTACATTTTGGTAGACCCAATAAAGCAAAGTTGGAAGGAAAAGATTCTTGACAGAAGAAATTTTCAGTTAGGGAAGCCTACCCTCACTTTAGGCCTATCACATCCAGGTACCGATAAAATATATTTTATTGCCTCATCCTATTAACCACTCCCACCTATGATGTGACTGTACCTGAAAAGAGATGGCTACGAGAAACTTGTATTTCTGCTAAAAACATTTTAGTGATCTTTGTAAACTTTAGCTAGTTTAGGAATGTGCAATTTGTATCCAGAAACCAAGAAGTAATATATGTATATACACGCTGCTCTTAAATTGAACATGCTCACAGTAGTTCACTGATATATAAACAAGTGACAACTGCAGATTTTCAGTTTGCACAAAGAAAACCTAAAGACCTATTTGTTCATGGGGATGAGCTAAGTAGGCAGTAATCCATGGGAATAGGTTAAGACTTGAGCAGACTATTCTGTGTTGGAGCTCTCTTGAGGAGACAACAGTAACACCAGGACTCTCGTGGCCGTATTTGACACCATTTTCAATGTTTCTCCTGCATAAAATGTATGTGGGAAACAGAAATCCAAACTTTCTAAAGATGGATGGATGAATGTAGGTGTCAGACAAAGTAAATGAGATGTCAGTAAGTCAATGAGATTCACATCACTAGGATGATTCTTAAAAATAATCTTCATTGCTTATGTATACCTTTAGGCATTTAAATATCTCCATGAATTTGACAAGCAAGTGCTTGGCAATTTAACCCCTAACCCTTCCACACATGCTAAAGTCATCATAATCAAAACATAACAAAATCCAAGTGATTTTACATCAAACACCTGATGTAAAGCATTTATATTCCTTTCACATACTACTCAAGCGGAGAAAATTCCACAGTATAACCACTTATTTGACATTTAATTCATCTTTTTTGTAATTCAATGGGTAGAATTAAATGATTAAGCCTAAAAGTGATTATGTATATAATGAGTAAAAACAGATCAATCCTTTTTCTTAATTTCAGTAATAGGGGTTGTAGAAATGCTTATGCACCTCTAACATGAGGAACTACCTAGTAAAATTCCCATTTGTGTCCTTTTGAAAAATAATAATGGGACTTTAATCAAATTAAACTTCTCAGATTTCCAAGTAAGCAGTGGCTATTCTATGATAATCCTCCAGCCAGATTCTCAGTTGCTGAACACTTTTCTGACTCTGGATTCTACTGACCTATGTCCACTCTGAACGTCTTTATCCGCTTCTGAAATATATATTATTTTTTTTTTTAAATCATGTTTTATTTCTCACAGGAGATAGGCAATAGGTCACATAGTCAAGAGGGAGAACAGAATTTTCTGTGTGGTCTGTATCTTGACAATCAAGTTCTCTGATTTTTTTTTTCCCCTCTTACAGAAATTTATTGTCAATTTATCACAGTCATTCCAGAATCTCTGATGCTAATAGTGGGGCAGCAGTTTGAGTGACTTTGACTCATTTCCCTTTAGTTATATTTTCCAAAATTGATACATTCAACATAGAAACTGAGTTTTAAAAAAAGAAGACAACGATGGAGAAAAAGAAAAAGCAACACACAGAAGCATGTAAAATGATTCAGGCTTCCCTCAAAAATAAGAACCTTAGAATCATGGAATGGTAAGGTTGGAAGGGACCTCAAGGATCATCTAGTTCCAACCCCCTACCATAGGCAGGGACACCTCCCACTAGNTGTGGCCCTCCTCTGGACCCACTCCAACATTTCCATGTCCTTCCTGTGCTGGGGGCTCCAGAACTGCACACAGTACTCCAGATGGGGTCTGGTGAGAGCAGAGTAAAGGGGCAGAATCTCCTCCCTTGCCCTGCTGGCCACACTGCTCTTGATGCAGCCCAGGACTCAGTTGCTGTCTGGGCTGCATGTGCACACTGCAGGCTTATGTTGAGTTTTTCATCAACCCAGACCCCCAGGTCCTTTTCCTCAGGGCTGCTCTCCAGCCATTCCACACCCCTCCTGGATTTGTGCTTGGGATTGTGCCTACCCAGGTGCAGGACCTTACACTTGGCCTTGTTGAATGTCATGAGGTTGGCCTGGGCCCACCTCTCCAGCCTGTCCAGGTCCCCCTGGATGGATCCCTGCCTTCTAGCAAGTCGACTGCGCCACACAGCTTGGTGTCATCTGCAGACTTGCTGAGGGTGCACTCGCTTCCTCTGTTCATATCACTGACAAAGATGTTAAACAGCACTGGTCCAAGTGTCAGATTACCTTACGTCAGATTAATAAAGCAGCCAGACTTTGCACATGGCACACGTGAGAAGCAGAATTCCCAGTAAACCCAGTCTCTCGTAGGGTGAGATTTCATCTCCATCTGGTTCTGTAGCCCACAATTGAGTGATGTAACCTGTTCAGTATTCTCTCAAAGTCTGGATCTTCTCTGAATTAAAAAACAAAATTACATGGTCTGTAATGGTACAGAGCACGGCTATCCTCAGGAACATAGAGAACTATTTCAGGCATTTATTTCACAGGTAGTCCTCAGCTTGCAATTAAACAGATACATTTTTCATAAAACTTTGTACCATTTCCATTCCAGCTAACATTAAAGAGCACAGACAGCTATAGATCACATGTAAATACTTTGGGAATAAGATTAAATGTGACCTGAAGAATTAGTACTTGTTAAAAAGCTGATAATTTTTCCTTCTCTCTTTCAGTATAAAGAAGGATGATCAGTAAGAGCACTGCACCTGTAAGTGGAGCATTACTATGAGACACATACAGGTCTCTCTAGCCTACTGCTGGTTTTTACATAGGTGGAAGCTATATGATTAATTGTATATTCATTTAGTAGGAATTTATAAGAGTTTATTAAGAATTTTAACCTTCTTTTTGTTTTTTTTTTTCTTTTTCAGAACTAGGTCAGTGGTACCTGACAGCTGAGATATAACTAACTAAATAATCCTGTTTCTGTTAGCAGACACGTCTGTATCAGTACTTAAGCAGCAGGTAAACTTAGGCGGTTAATGATCTGCTTTGCTAGAAGAAATTTGAACTCTCATCATCCATTCCAGTTATTAACTGATGGAATTTCCTACAGAAGACTGCTTTCTTTACACATGCATTATTTCAGTAGAGCTAACATCCAGGAGCCTACTATTATTTTTATCGAGGAGAACCTGCATTTTCCAGTATTCCCAAGTAGATCCTTTTGAATTTTCATTTGCATTCTGGCACAGTTCCTAACCAAAAGAATCTCTATTAGACCACTATTAGATGTAAAATGGAACACTAAATGTAACTGGTCTTCCCACTATGGCCACTGCAGCTAATCTGACCGTAGAGTTCCTCAAGCAATTACCCTTTGGTGACTGTAACACTGAAATACAAAGATGAGATAAAGACATTGTAATGCTTTGTACAGCAAGACTGTGTCTAGCCAAAGCTATCCATATTTATTCCATACTAACAATAACACATTTACTTCTCTAACATCCTCTCAAAGATTTTTATCACAAAGTGTTGCACTATATTCCATAAATACATTTTAAGAAAGTGGTTTGACTACAGAGTGCTCTGTCAACAGCATTTTAGTAGTAAGTTCTAAGCCATTATTAACTTTCTAACACTGAAAGGTGACCCCTTGTCTAATAAAGTTAGCAGGTAATTAACTCTGAATAATAAATTCTTGTGTGCAAACTGACAAAAACATTCTTCTTTGAAAAAAAAAATTAAAAAGCCTGGAACTTGATATTCTTCAGTTGACTTTTCATGTGCAACTTCACTTTTACTTTAACCAAATATTTCTTAATAATTAAAAAACTAAGACATAACTAAAACCAATTTTTCATAATTCACAAATACTAATGTTTTATCAATACAGCAAATTATTAGTTTTCAATAGGTCAGACACCAATAAATTTAAGTATTATTGTTACAGTCATTTAGTTTTCCATTTATATCTGCAAGTAGTCCTTAGTTCATGATCTTTTAAATTACTTCTTTTGGATTTTTTTTATAAAATTCCTCCCACTTTTACCTAATTTTGCCAACCACGATGTGTTTTTTATTCATGCTGTATCAGATTTGGCTTGATAGGCATTTCTGTACCATACTAATGCAAGAAGAGAGCTCAGTGTAGTTAAGAAACCGGAATCTTACAAACCTGCCTGCTAATGCAGAAGAGTTGATCAGCATTCTGATCATATTTAATACAACTTAAACAGGTTTTGCAAGGAATAGAAAAAGGGAATTTGATCACTCTCAAAGATGTGCAAAAATAGACTTTCTCTATTATGGAATTATCTCTGTACTGCATCAGAGTAAGGGACTGTAATACCAAGAAGTGTGAAATTAAATATCCAACATACTGATGCAAAATCTGACTGAGAATCAGTCTCAGCTCCACCTCAAGACAGAATGAGGTGCCCCTAAAGCACACAGAAGATACTGGCTTAGCCAGGTTACAAGAAGTACCCAATAGTGGAAGCTTTCTTAGAAATTTATTTTAGTTTATGACTATCTTTAGAATGAGAAAGGTTTCTCTCAATTCCAACCTTGGAATTTCTCCTTAGGTACAGCTTAAAATCATTACCTCTTCTACCATAAGAAAATACAGAAGAAAACCTTTATCATCTCCCTATTCACAAGCACATTTTACATATTTGAAGAATTACATCCCCAGATTTCTCTTGCTGACAATAAGGAAACCAAATTCTTTCTTAACCTAAATAATTCTTTCAAAACTTCATACAGAACCCACATGCTTACACACTGAAGTGTGATCCTTCCTCCTTTTTCCTAAATAGGACATCATTTTTCTGTTTGATTTGCAGCCTGCACCACAGTCCCATATCTTTTCTACAATACTGCTGTCTATAATACACTGCCTATTGCATATTTGTTTACTAGAGCTATTCCCAAGTAATTGTAAGAACTTGCCTTTGTGGCTATTGAAATACAACCCTCATATTCAAATAACTTTTCCAGTTTGTTCTATAACTTTCAATTCTAACCTTGCTCCTGAGGCTGCCAGTAACCCAGTTTGAGATGACCTGCAAATTAAAAGAGAAATTTACTCTCTGCTCCAAATTCAGTCTTTAAGGAAAATGTTGAACATCACTTGATCTTTGGCCAGAGGCCTGTGAACTATAAATCCATCTTTTCTGACCACTTAGTTGCTAGCACTCACTCCAAGCACAGAACTGCAGTCTGTTTTCACTTAGATTAATCTCATTTGGACCATGTTTCCTCAGCTCCCTGACAGCAAATCACAGAATCATAGCATGGCTTAGCTGGAAGGGACCTTAGAGATCATCTACTCCAATGTCCCTGCAATGGGCAAGTATGCCTCTCAAGCAAACTTGGTCACTCAAGGCTTCATCCAACCTGGTCTCTAACACTGCTAGAGAGGGGCCTTGTAAACTTCTAGGCACTTTCAAATACCTAGCTTACTCCATTTCTCCAAAGTTCTTCAGAATCTCCTGTTTGTCTCTTTTAGGGGAAGGTCACTGCTTGTTCTTTTCAGTTTTACAGATCTTGTCTATCTTCCCTATTTCCTGCAGATAATAAATAATCACAATTACATTACCCTGGCTAATTCCCTCCAGCAATTTTTATCAGGACCAGGAGAGCAATTCTAACCTTTCATTTCACTGTCTTAAGTCAGTCCTTACCCATTTGTTGGTGACACCAAATGCATTAACTGTCAGGTCACAGCTAACCTTGCTTTTGAAGACTTTAGCCTTCATTGTTACAGAAGTTCCTTCTCTCTGAGATACACAGTGACTTTTCTCTCATTTTTTTCTTTCATTATTGTTGAAGAACTTTCTAATGACCTTCACTCAGTTACCCCGGGGAGCCTTTCTGGATGTTAGGTCCTATATGTCCTGGATTTTCCATAACTATCAGTCGACATCCCAGGAGGTACTTTTAACAAAAAAAAAATGTAGATGTGGTGCTTAGAGACATGGTTTAGTGGTGACCTAGTAGTGTTTGGTTAACATTTGGAATTCCTAATCTTAAAAGTCTCTTTCATTCCAACCCGTTACAGTTCTGGAGCCCCCGGCACAGGAAGGACATGGAAGTGTTGGAAAGGGTCCAGAGGAGGGCCACAAAGATGATCAGAGGGCTGCAGCAGCTCTCCTATGAGGACAGACTGAGAGAATTGGGGTTCTTCAGTTTGGAGAAGAGAAGGCTTCCAGGAGACCTTACAGTAGCCTTCCAGTATTTGAAGGGGGCCTACAGGAAGGTTGGGGAAGGACTATTTACAAGGTCTTGCAATGACAGGACAAGGGACAATGGGTTTAAAGTGGCAGAGGGGAGATTTAGACTGGATGTTAGGAGGAAGTTCTTTACAGTGAGGGTGGTGAGACACTGGCACAGGTTGCCCAGGGAGGTTGTGGCTGCTCCCTCCCTGGAGGGGTTCAAGGCCAGGTTGGAGGAGGCCTTCAGTGACCTGTACTAGTGGGAGGTGTCCCTGCCTATGGCAGGAGGTTGGAACTAGGTGATCTTTGAGGTGCCTTCCGACCTTACCATTCTATGATTCTATGAAAATGATTCTATAATTCTACACACTGACACAAAACCCAAGTGTATGACAACTTTCTTGTACCTCCATTTCTTCTCCCTGCCTTGTGCTTTCAGCATGCACTATAGGACAGCTAGCCACGGTGCCGGCTGTGGATCTGTGCTGCTCTCCTAAGCATCCTCTCCACTATCCAGAGCACTACCACCTGCAGTGAATTCATACACAACTCTCACATCCCTGGCTATGGTATCTGACTGATTTTCTCTACTTGATCCCATTGTTCTATTTCTGTACAAAGTTTGGCATAAACATTTGTTTCTTTCTTTGGGTCATACATTTTCCGCAGCCATCCAGCAAGGCCCGTGCAAGAACAAACAAAGGAGATGATATATGAAAATGGGACACAGCCTGATTTCTAGCTACTGTGCCAATACTAGCTACAGTGCCAATAAACTGCAAATAAAAGAACCAAAAAAAGGATCAGCTATTGCTCTACAGTTGTAAGCCAGTCAGGCAGCTTATAGTAACCATGCTGCTTGCGCAGTGGCTCAGCTAAGCACTTGTGCATCAAGATACAGATGGAAGTTAAATACTTAACTGCATCATCTGGTCAAGTTTTTTATTAATTTCAGCTGGAAGTCTATGTGAACACAGGATGCATTTTTCAGTGTCATTTAAAAGACAGATGTAAAATAAAACTTAGGTTTTTAAAGTGGATCATAGGCAAAATCTCAGCTGCAACCCAACACTGAAGCCCTGGGGGAAAAAGAATCACTGGAATAAACTCAGTTATTTTCTACTCCTAGAGGTGCCCTTTCTACATGAAAATTCATTTCATAAAGGAAAAATAAACATCACAGTTTTGAAACAGGTGCTAGGTTGCTCTGCTGTCACACATAACATATCATTTGAAATCCCCAACAAACTGAACTCTTGGCTCTTGTCGATGCAACATCCTTGGACGACTGTTCGCTGCACCTTCACATGCCATGCCCCAGCAATCACTGCTGCCCTTTCAACCACCACTCAAAAAGGCAGGAACCACTGTGCCACACCTGCTGGCTACTTCAAGCACTGGGCTGTTCAGGAAAGGGGGAGGGGGGTTGTTCAACTGTGCCTCCAACAAAGACTCTCCCTGAAGTTCTGAAGATACAGTGAACTAAAGACCTGACCACCCCAGAGAACCACTGCTCACACATCCAAAGAGACAACGACTTCAAGGGCTCCTGCTGTCATTCACAACTAGCTGCAGGAAGAGACAAGAGCCTACAGCAAGGACCTCACCTGGGGACTGCAGACAGAAGCAGCTCATGCAATGCGTTTTGAATTTAGCTCTCCCTGCTTTCAAAGTCCATCTCAGGAGAACTCCTGAGTCGCTCTGGGACAGTTCAACAATCCAACTAATTCTAAACTGGAATCACAGAGACATCTTTCTGTGTAAATTCAGTTTCAAGCCAGACAACTTATAACACTAAATGGGGAGAATTTATATTAGTAAATACCTAAACTTTCCTTTTGCAGTCCTTCGCACAAAAGAAATTACTCTGGTATTGAAGAGGTGTTTTTTGGCATAATGAATGGCACAGAAGTAAACATACACAACCTTAGTATGTCAGCACTTTGTGCAACTGTGGCCCTCATGGCTCTGGTTTTGATTTCTTTTTCTATTGATTTTAGAGTATGGTAACTGATGGGAGGGGAAAAAAAATCACAGACCTTTTTAGATAGAAGTATTCTGTTTTATATAAAATATAATGAAGTCAGATTTAAATACATATAACCTTGAGGTTATACAGTCTGAGTTTTTCCAAATGTGCTGTGCTCTGATAACACCTGACATTTAGAACAGCATCTTCCTCAGTTACACAGTAAAGTTGATAACTTTCCAGAATGCAATCAACTAAAAGCGTGAAATTTTGTATAAAGAGCTGAAAGGGAAGCGGGGAAAGTACTCTAAGAATAGACTGGCAGACCTTGGACATAAGTATTTGCATTGACCTTTTCCTCAATACAGGGGCCTTTCAGCAAAATGCACTGGATTTGCTTTTCCTTATTATTGAGGGCTTCAAGAAAAACAGTTCTGTTATTCCTGAGAACAAGTCTAGGAAGCCCTTCCTGAAGCAGAGTAGCAGGACAGCAAGCAGTGTGTGGCACAGCAGCAAAAAGCTTCTCAAAGCACCAGGAGCAGTATTGATTCTTCAGGGTTAGCTGAACCCCTGTTAAAAGCCTGCACACGTCTGTAAGCCTGTGGCTCTGAGCCTAACAAAATGAGATTCTGGATTTGCCTGAGCTAGAGTAAGAAACTCATCCTTTTTTCCCTAGAGGAAAGAAGGAACTGTATTTATGAATCCTCTTCTCAAGGAAAGGCAAGAGGAGGGCTCTCTACATTCACATATGCATATATTAACATCATCATTATGTTGTGCAATCCTTCACCAGGCACAATCTTACAGGAATTGGTTATTCTATTTTTACTGAAATTATTTAATTTCTTTTTAAAAGTTTCTGTTTTATTTTGGGGACATCTGAAAATAGTGGTATAAAATGTTATAAAATAAGAAAAAATGGGAAGATTGAGTATGTGTATGTGTGTGTGTGTGTATATATTCCATCTTCTAAGAATGAAACATTAGCAGCTACAGAGAAACTAAAATTGAAGCTTCATCTTTGATGACACTAAACCAACCATTATAGAAAACAGTCTCAGCATACTCTTATGATCTTAGGAAATCAAAGAGAAAGATGTGGAATTGCCACAGGTACTCCACAGTAATATAGGATATACTTCACTCTGCAGAAGATGAAAGGAATATGCAAAAAATGCAAATGCTATTCTGTGTTTCAAAACATTACCACAGTAACTATCCCTAAGATGTCTGTTTGCCTTTGCTGTCAAATGAAATATCTTAAATGCAATAACAAATTCCTGGAAGAAAAGAACTACACAGTTCTACTAGGAATCAAGTATCCCCTGAGAGGGGAACTATCCCCTGTAGCAGGGCAGGGAAAAGTAATAGCATATACCTGACACACTCAATGACTGCCTAGCTATGCTGTTTTATACACACCCACAGCTGGCTGCACGGAACCTCCTGTGCAAGTCTTTTCAGTGGCACAGCTGCGATTAAAATACAACCTGAGTTAAGGTTGTTTTGAGAAAAGTCTGCCTCTCCTGTGAGCTACCCAGTGTCGTGGTAGGCCTAG
>VWYK01021628.1:984-16460 GCA_013399775.1 Semnornis frantzii | reverse complement strand
TGTGTTTTTTTTTTTCCTTTAAAGCACATTTATTGTAGGAGTTTGATTTGAAAGAGTTTCAAGTAATTTAAACTTTGGCTGTAGGCATACAGATCAGTTAAGAACTGATCTTTGAGTGTTTCTACATGTTAATAACATCTCTTCTTGGTACTATAATCAACAGTTCTAATTCTCAACCTACCAACTGAAATATTCAACACGTGCCAGAAATTACCTCGGATGAAATGATGTAGCACAGTTAGCCAGCCTGACAGTAATCCCTGTGCTACCACTTTTGGTTCCAGGCTCTTATTATTCTGAAGTGGCAACGCTTGAGGCTAGCAGTTTCTTTAGAGGTGATTATCAGCCTTCTATAGCTTTTTCAAATCATAGAACTGCTGCAAACAGACATCCTAGTTCAAATCAAAGCCCAATTCAAACTGTCTTCGTAACGGCCAAGGATTCATCTGTCCTGCCCCATGTTCACAAAGCACCTTACATGTGCCACATGCACTTCTACACATGATCTCACTACCTGCACCTATTAATTATCACCTGGATGACAGAAACAAAATTTGGTTTAAATAAAAGACACCAAGTTAGGAGGTGCTATTTCATATCTAGTCTTTATGGGGGTACAAATGCAGCACATCCATTTCTCTAGGACATATAGAAAGTGCAAGTGCCAGCCTGCTCCACTTTGGTATCTCTCTTCATCAGCCAGAGAGCTTCCCATCGTGAAAATGACATCATTTCTGAACACATTTCA
Organism: Semnornis frantzii; assembly: GCA_013399775.1. NCBI lineage: Eukaryota > Metazoa > Chordata > Aves > Piciformes > Ramphastidae > Semnornis > Semnornis frantzii. Next base: position 15,712 of record VWYK01021628.1, on the reverse strand, counting down.
ACACCTTCCTTGGAAAAGTTAAATGAGCTTGACAAGTGGTAGGGACGAGCCACATGAAAATAAACAAAAGCCCATTTCATTCACAGAAAACAGCACTGAAGTTTAGTTAAATATGCACAATTTTATTTATTGAAGAGATTAGGACAAAAACATTAAACCAAATACATGACAAAGCACCAGAGGCAGTAAAACCCCACCATGCACATCACCAATCTTTCCTCCTATAAGGTACTTATAAAATAAAAAAAAAAAAAAAAACAAAGTCCTTCTTGACACAGCACCATCTTCAGAGTGTAAAAACATTACTCCTTTATATTCTTATTTACCAAAATAGAACCAAGGCAGGTCAGTTGCAGCTAGCTTTGTCTCTTGATAAAGAACTGTGAAACATCCTCTTGAGAGTGGGACCATAACTTTCCTGCAAGGCAGGCAAATAGCATCCATACGTCAAATGCCAAGTAGCTGTACGCACATGCCACATACTATAATTAAGCACAAATTCAAGTAACATTTACATACTACAGAGTCCACATGTACCTACCCAAAAAACATGACCACTTCACAAAACGTATACAGGCAGTAATATCAGAACAACTGAGGTACTGGAAACACAAATATTTATGCCAAGAGATTTCAATATCATACAGCAATATAAAAGCAGTAATAAAAACATCTGCCAGTCTAAATCAAATAAAGCTATCTAGAAAAAGAAGCTAAATAAAAAGTTATTTAGGGACAGAAATACCTGAACAGAAAAGAAGTGTGTTAACTACAGCATGTAACATGTCATCCCAAGTCAACCCGTAATTGAAGTACTGGCTTAATACATCACTACTGTGACATTTTCTTCAATAAATAGAATAAGTCTTGACAATACAAAAGGTGCATATTACTGTGTATGTTTCAAGAGGAATATCTGTAATATAAATGTTCAGCTTATTAATACCCTCTTATTTCTTATTCTGGACATAAAAAAAAAAAAACAAACCTAAACAAAAAACAAAACCAAAGCAAACAAAAAAACAACCAACCAAACAATAAAATCAAAGCCAAACAATTCTTTTCCAAAGTTAAGTGAAATTCAAAGCAAAAGAAAACCCACAATACTCTTCTTCAATAATAAAAGAGCCCTCTATTTACATGTGGGCCAGTCAGTTAAAGAAGGTATCGGTTCTCAGATAACGACATGACTAAGGGCATTCTGCCCTCTCTAGTCATACACGTGCAGCATGGCAGATATGGAAGCCAGTATCTCATATCTTAAAAAGAAAAATAAAAGAAAATAAAATGGAAAAAAAAAAAAATCATAGTTTTCTTCCTTTTTTTCCCTACTATAGCAGTAATGCATCTGGAAGTTCGAGTTATAATAGCTTCCTGCAACAAACCATTTGACACAAAACAGAACAGCTTGTTAAATGACAGTTACTTCCCCTTAAGGGAACAAAGCATTAAAATGTCATTTCCTGACAAGAATATTAAGTAGTTTATTTAGAAGAAATGAGTTGAAAATAGCTATCAAGAGACATGAATTGAAATTTTGTTTGTTTTTAGCACCCACTTTTCATGTCCATCCATGTGCACCTAATTTTTTTCTTAAGTTAACCCCATTAATTATTAGACATCTGATTAAAAAAAATGTTAGCCAATTGTACTTTCCCTGAATAATGGCTGAAGTCAAATATCTAACAGTGCGATGCCAAGATGTAAGCTGAGGCAAAAAAGTTTCTATTTATTGTGAGTTACCACTATTTTAAATGGAACAGAAACGGGAGTGATACAGCTGCACCAGAATTGGCATGTGCAGTCTCCTTGGCTCCAAAAAGGTGAGAAGCTACAATTGCTCCATGCTGCCTTTTCTCCTCCAAATCAATCTAACCTGATAGCAAGCTCCCCCCGCCCCCCAAATCTGTCCCCATGCTACATTTGTTATATTAGCTCCTTGTGGAGGTTCCTTCTCAATCTGAGGACCTCTTGAGTGTCTTTTGCTACCAAGCTAGGCTGATGCAGGATGTGATTTAACACGGTCAGGAAGGGCTCCTTCATGTGTCCATCTCCAGGTTGTGTACCTTCTGAACACCAGTCTTTGTGCTCAGTTAAAGAATGGGTCCAAGTCTTCTTCCATGTTGACATCAGGCACCAGCTGATCTGATACTTCCTTAGCACCATATCCCGAATTCGATACATTAAAATCTGTAGAAAACCATGGATGGTCCAGAATTTCCTGTGAAGTCAGCCTTTCTGATGGCTCCCGACGCAGTATGCTACGTATGAGGCATTTTGCCTTGGGGGATAGAGTTTCTGGAATGTTAAACTGCCCACGACGGATCTTGCTGAAGAGGGAACTAGGCTCAATGTCATGGAAAGGATAGCGTCCAACTAGCATTGTATAAAGCATGACACCTAGACTCCATACGTCCGCTGCTTTGCCAGAGTAGCTGCCATTTGTGTTCAAGATCTCTGGACTCACATAAGCTGGGCATCCATGTTTATCAGAAAGAGAGTCATCATTTCCTCTTAAAATATATGCATCTTCTAGGCTTTCCAATTTCACTCTAGTCCTGCAGGGAAAAAAACACCAAAACCATCAAGGTAAGCAAACATCAAAACAGATTCCTAACTGTTAACAATTACACAGAATAGTAATGGTCTACATGACTCAACGACTACAGAAATGCATTAGCTTAAAATCCCACTAGCAGGACTTGTTACAGATAATTGATACTGTCCCTTCTATACCAGTTAGAGATATCAGAGACATACAGGGAATATTGCTACACCCAGAGCTGTAAGATTTCAAATACAGTTATGTCTAACAAACTCACTTTTATCTTTTCAAGACATTACTAATAATTGCCATATTCATGTGCTTGGTAAATGTTTCATAGACATGATTTACAAAAAGAGACATAAACTTTCAAGATTTTTTTTTGGGGGGCTGGCTGCACTCTAATGTACCTCACATCCAGTCTAGCCTTAACTATATAAGGTTATTTTGATACCTTCACATCCATGAGCAGATACTTACACCTGTAATTCCACGAGGTTCAACAGGAATAAAATGGTTGCTCTGACTTTAAATGGATTCACTCCAACTAACATTTTTTTCTTTATCCTAGCATTAAGGAATAGCAACTTTAAGTCTTCTCAAACAGACCTTTGGGCAAAGTGAAATTAGGTGAGCTGAACACTGCCAAGAACCTGCAAGCTTATCTACTCAGCTGAACCAGAGGAGCTGCTCATGTTCAAATGAAGAGAGGCTAGCGAATAGCTTGCAGAGAGATGACAGGGATACTTTATCTAGATTGCAAACTCCTCCTGCTTGCAAAGCACTGAACTTCTCATTGTGCTGCAGTAATTATCTCTGCAAGAGTATTTTCTTCCCTAGTGGATATGACACAGGATTAGAAATAAATGATGCTGAGTTGCTTGTCATCATTAGACAAACATAACCTTCCTTTCCTTTTAATTCTCACCGCTAGCATCTATAACTATGTTTAAAAATCTGTCCACGTTGAAGGTATCCAAAGGGATTAACAATTCCTCTTTAGATTATTTGCCAGCAATGGTTGAGCTTGGGAGCAGAATCACTACAAAAAATCAGGACGTGTCCAGTGTATCTGGACAGAAGAGTCGCCCAGCAGTAGTGCGTGCTTTCTTTTCAACTACTTGGGATAACTCAACTTTGGGTATTATTGCCCTTGTCCCTCAACCTCACTGGCCTGTATGATTCCTCTCAGTTCTGTGTCACAGCCACATTTCCATAACACAGACATTCACTGGCAGGGACTGAACTTCATCCCGTAAGGCAGAAATCACATCTCTTGAACACAGCACATCATTTAACAGGCATTAGAACAGCTAAGGAGACCCCTGTTCCTTCAAATGTTTACTAGAGACAACACTGCTCAGGTTTGAGTTGCAAGGACAGCTGGACCTGCTTTGGATTACACTTGGCTCCAGGGCAGCTCAGCACTATCTTCTTTGAACCAACAGAAGACCATTTTACTCTGTGAAGTACTTTAGAAGCAACTGTGCCATAAACTCTCATAATGACACTTGGACCTTTTCAACAACTAGAAACACTTACTAGACGAGGTGAAGGCCCCTTTGGCAATGTGCCTTGAATCAGGAAGTCATAAATACAGAATTCAAAATACCTGGCTTCCGTGTGCCAAGGCTGCTGCTGCTCGCCTTAAACAGGCCAGTGTTTTCTCCTCCGGTGTGGATGCTGATGGGGTTGGGTTTGTGCAACACACCTGTTTCCTGATTAATTACTCATTGCCAGCCTAACAGCACTTCTCTTGGCAATGGATGACTCCTTCATTACCACTCAAAAAAAAATACAGCAGTAGTATCCCACAAAGGAAGCTGGATGCAAGGAGAAGCCACTGCAATTATCAGGACCACAGCAACTTCCCTCTGTACACAGCTCAGTGGATTCAAAACAGGAGACTGACTAAAGAAGAGACCTTTCATAATGCTCGGCTTTGACATTCCCTCACCTGCACAGCACAGGAAGAGCAGTGAGGAAAAAACACCTAGAGAGAAAGCATGCCAAGGAGGGCAGAGAACAGAGAGGAGGAAATGAAAGGGGAAGGCAGGGACATGAGTTGTGGTTCCATTTGCATTGCCCACCTCAGTTTTTCCATAGAAAAGCACGTGTCGCAATAAAATGGTGAGGCCAGATACTCAAACATGCATTAAGTCACTGAACCGCCAGACAGGAAAGCATCGACTCACTCCTGCTAACTAACAGAAGCAGAACACACACAAACAGGGAGTGGGGCAGAGCACACTATTTATAAAAATAACTTACAGGAGGGAATTCACCCCACACACACTCTCCTGCCATCCCAGCATCAACAGACTGCAACGTGTGTTAAAAATTTAATCTTCTTCTTCAAGAGGAGAAAAAAATTCTTGGTAATAAAACAGAAACAGCCTTATCCCTGTCTTGCTTTTCTCACAAGGTGCTGCAGCTTGCATCCTACACACAGGCTACAGCAGGTTTTGTTTAAGCAAGCAAATGGAAAAACAGCTGGCCCTTATCTGTCTGCTCCTTCATAAGCCACAGCCAAACGAAGTAAATGCTCAAACCAGGTTTTTCATCCTGCTCAGTTGACAGGCTTTGAGGAAACAAAAGGTTTCAAATAAAACAAAAACACAATCTTCAGTCCTCCTCCTTCCTCCTTGTCAGCCCCCAAGCCCTCGACCAGTAACGCCCTTGTGACTAACGTACAAGAGGTGAAATGGCTCCTCTGCAACAAGGAGCAGCACATGTATGGCACTGGACAAGCCACTCTGCACAGGTACACACTGCCCTCAGCAACTGCATGAGCTGCATCTCTTCAGCACATACACAGCATCGGTGTGACCTTCTCCCCTCCCCAGTCACCATCAGAAGCAACTCGAGATGTTCCTATTTTCTTTGTTAAGGTTGAGTGTCTGTACAGAAGGTGACAACACAGGTTTTCCATCCTTGCAGCAAGGATAGTGCAGGAGTAATGGAATGGCTTGCTGGCACGGCAGCTCACCTGCTTGGCACAGCTGGTGCACAGAAGCACTCACAAGCTTTTGCTGCCAAGGGCCCTGGCTCAGCTCTGCTGGCATCCCTCACTGTTAGCCGGCATCGGGGCGGGAGAGACCCGCTCCAGCCTCTTTTCACCAGTGATGGATGACTTTGCATTCCTCAGTTTTACTACAGCTAATACACAGGTGTGAATGGCAAGTCTCACTCCCCTTTTTCACAGTCATTTCACGTTTTACAGACAGTCAGAAAGGAGCAGCCTGGCTCAGGAGCTGCTTTCCTAGCACACAGCACCTCATCTCAGCAAGAAACAGCTTTCGGCTCTGGCTGGTGTTCTCATTTCAAGCATTGCCTAAAAGCTCTATTTTCTGCAAGGCAGAGGGAGGTGCAGGGGTAGGGGAACAGGAAAGAAGGGAGTCTAAATATACAGGAATGTACAGACACGATGGATGAGAAGCAATTTCTCTCTCTCCCCCACACATTCTCAGAGGAAGCACTGAAATCAACTATCCAGGAAAAAAAAAAAAGAATAAAAGCCAACAACAACAAACAGACCCTCAAAATCGCAAGTAGTTTTGAGAACACAGAACCTCCACAGCAAAGAGTGGGGAATGCAGAGTAACCAGACGATCCTAAATTCAACACTTGGCAGGCAAGGGACAGACTCAAAACCAGACACTGAGATGTGAAATTGCAATCAGCTTTGAAGTGCCTCATGTCACAGAGCAGAAAAAAAGGACAAAAATAATTATGTTTTAAATTTTTTAAAAGCTGTATTTCAAAAAACTCTCATTCTTTAAATAATTAACTCACATTAGTCAAATGAAAGACCCCTAAAAGGGAAAAGACGTTTTCCAAAAGCATCAGTATTCAAGTTCAACCATTCAAATGGTTGCAACAAAATTAATCCCTAAAGTTCAAATGTAAGCTACTGCCAACGCCGGATGAGAATCACTTTGTACACATACTGTAGGGTAACAAAGACTTTTGTTAGGGCTTACGTAATTACAGTACATAATTTCAAGTTTTAATGCAGACCCTGAATAAGCACTTGGAAAAAAGAGCATTATACATCTATCAGATCATTGATAAAACACTGCATTAGTCTAATGCATTAAAAAAAATACAACCCTGAATCATGGCTATTTAAAAAGGGGAAGCTATTCTGCCTATGAATGCTTTCCCATTACTGGTGAATGAAACCACAGAAGTGCAATCAGAGGGCAGCAGCAGCACTCAGACGGGAAATGCGTCTTTGTCCCCATAGAAACCGTCAGGGAAACCCATGAAAAACAATACCACTCTGAATTTCTTATCAATATGCCATTCATTACTCGACTGTATTCAGACTTTACTCTTCGGTAATGTAACAAAACCTAATCAATTAGGCGTCTTCCAGAAGATTCTTCAATGCAAGCTCCTGAGTTAGCACCCGTCCCTGGCAGGCAGCATTGTTGCACATCCTACATTTTTTTCAGAATGATTTGCATTATTCTTCCCTGTAAAACTTAGGGGCTACTGGCAAATTGCTATTCTGCCTTTTAACACTGAAGCCAGAGAAGCCGTAAGAACTCGTACGGCCAGAGAAGCCGTAAGAACCCAGCAGTCACACTTCGTCTCCAAAACCAAACAATTTCCATTGCTGGCAATAAAACATTTAAAGCACAAATAGTGACTGAAACTCTGAGTATTTCAAAGAAAAGTATCTCCACTGCAGCAATTAAACGGTCAGTAGGTAAGGAAGTCCATGCCTGAATCAATGCAAGCACTTGTTTCTAGACTGTCCCTGATGCAATCTGTATGAGAAGTAACACCTGAACTACAGTTGAGCTGCCATTACCATTTTAGAAACACTAATTGTAGATCAGAGTCACAATTTTAGTAAGCATCATCCCTCAGACGACAGCCAGATGAGCTGCCTTGAGAGAAGATGGAAGAAGCCATCCTGCTATGGAGAGCACATCCACTTGCTGTTCAGGCTGGGTCAGAATCCTATGATCCAGATTGACAGATTCTATATAGCAGCCTCACGCCTCAAGAGATCAGAAAATAATTATCACCACACAAGTTGCCATTTTATTAATTTGACTGCAAGTAAATATGAAATGCCAACTTCTATGAGGAAGAGGGGCATCACAACATCCCCGTCTACCCAGAAAAAAATGAAGGCACCCAAACAATGCTATCTCATATTTTAACATTTCCCTGACTGAGACCAGGAAAGCTTTTCCCTAAGTAAAGGCACTCAAGCCATCAACTGCCAGTAGTATTGGCTCCTATGTGGCCAATAATTTACAGGGCATTTAATCAAGGTCAGTTGCTAGCACCCCATCACAAAGGTGAGATGAGCATGAATGCTATCATGCCACTATAGTCACAATGAGAGAAAAAAAATAAAGGGGAAGCTCCACTTTGGAAACAGTTATCTTTTGCTAATTGATTTTTTTTAACTAAGGGAATCTCTCCTAAATAATGCAAAAGTAGGCTGTCATCGCCAAGACAGTGAGATGGGGAAAGGTGCCAACAAAACTCTGTGCAGATGATTTGCAGCTTGGTGCAAAGACTCTGAACTCAGAACTACCCGATCTCCTTCAGGGGCAGCAAGGCACATGGGATCAGAGGGGAAATGTTATGTCATCAATTTAAATCCTGCTCCTTTCACCCTACGATCCCTTCCAGTACATAACGGCACACGGCCTGGAAGTTCACCACACAATATTCTACGCAGGCATAAAAGCAAACAAACAAAACCCGCACAAAGGCTGTCAGACAAATCACCTCTTGCATAATGAAACAGGCTCAAGGATACGTTTTGAAAGACAACTGGAACTTGCAGGCAGCACAGGTTTACAGGATGAACCCTGTTCCTAAGGAAAGATTCCCTCACTGGTACTTCCATGGAATGAGGAAGCCTCTAAAAATTACCTATCCCCCACCCTTCCTCAGAAAGGATGCTACCAGCACACTAAGCCCTGTCCCACATCCCTGCCTGACATACAGCAACTTAGGGTTTTTAACTTGTGTTAAACTTTTTTTTTCTACAGAATTCCACTTGCAAAATGCTCTGTAACCACCCCCTTGAACACCTTCAAGAAAGGTTGGGGCTCCAAAGACAGCTTTACAACATTAAAATAGGATTGCTGGGAACAGCCTGTCCCATATACCATACACTTAGTTTATTCCACACCCTTATTGCCTAAGGAGACAAGGTTTCCCAAAGAGTAGATAGGTAGGTAGCAACCTGTGTATGAGGGTGCGGGCTTTGAAATCCAATCCAGACCCTTGCAGAGGGGTTTGGTTACAGTACTTCGAGGAGTTCATTAATTGATAAGCATCTGCCTCAGGGTAGCTACTTCATCTCGCTTTCATCTTTTTAGATTACACTGAAGGTCAGTGTTTTAAAAAGTTCTGTTGTCGACTCTGCTGTGTTCACTGTTTTTGCTAGGTGTTTTACTATGATGTATGGTGAAGCTCCATCAGAGGAGTTCTGAAGATGACAAAAAAAAAAGTGTTTTGTTAAATATAATTCCACATTAGAAAAAAACCTTACACTGAGCCTGTATGGGTGCTCAGCACCTCTAACATAAAGAAGTGCCATTATTTCACAAAGGTACTGGAAACCTTTTGCTTCGGTGTTTGTAAAGCTGTCTGTAAGCAATATACATCTACCAAAAAGCAGCTGCTAAGACTGAGTACATCTCTGGTTGACTCTTGTTTATGATCTCTCCCTTTCCTTTTCCTCCCAAGCCTGAGGTAATCATAATATGATAACGAGGACAATTAAAAGGCAGAAAAAGATTTTCACCATTCTAGCTCATTGAAGCTGCCCCTCCTCCTCACCTCCAGTACAGATGTACAAAGAAGTCCTCAGTCTCCACTCAAAAGTCAACAAGGATTATTTGGCACTGAGTCTATGTATGGAAGTTTTCGAGCCTTCAAAACAACCAACTTTTAATGCAAGATGTCAAGAGACACCTACTTCCAGGGACTGTAAAGCACCGAATGCTGAAGAGATCAATCCCATGATGGGCATCTCATGATGGACACCCAACCATACCAATCATGCCTCACCTTACAAGCAATACATAACACAGTATTCACCCAAAGGTACCCCTCAAAGTCAGACAGCATGGCTGGGGAGGCCACACACAGGCCTCTCCACAGGGCGCTCTGTCCTGTTCCAAGCACAGCATGGAACTGCTCCTCAACACTGTCCTTCATCAGATCTAATAGATGAGGCTGCAAAGAGAAAACAACTGAAGAAAGATCAAAGAAGATACGGGTCCAACCATAAGCCAAATGCCAAAAGACAGCACAGTCTAATAGTAAAACCTTCTGTAAACTTCATAGCTGGGTCCTACAGGAAAGGTTCTCACCTCTCATGGTCTCACTGAGCCCTCACTGACTTAGGGCCCACTGAAACTCAAGTTCTAATCCCAGGGTCACCCAGCAGCCAAGTTTTCCCTGGCTTTTGCTTTCATTTACAACCTTAGGCACAGCTTTCAACCTCTATGCCCTCAGGAGATTTATGCATTTCACAGGCCTAGTGTGGTGTTTGACATCTGCAGATAGTCTCCCATGTCTCACTGGGAAGGGTACAGCATACCCAACAAATAGAAAGTGCATTGCTCCCAGAAACCCTGGCAGAAAACAAGAGGCCTAGTAATCAAACCACATGAAAACAAAAGGGAGCACGAACCTTTTTGTGGAAAACAGCTGTGCAATTGTTTCATCCTCAACCCTAAATCTGACAGCAGAAATTTGCCACCGGTGAAGCAATTCGCCTACCTCCACATATCCAAGGAATCATAATTTCTGAGTTGAAATTTGACCTATTACTCTCCACTACTGAAGAAATTCTGCTCTTTAGTCTCATAACTCCATTCATGGAAATGTGAAGTACTTGAATGACAAAATAGATGAAGACTGGTTTTACACCTAAATGGTCCTTGTCCCATATATTTAAAGAGCACTCCTATTTTGTTTGTTTTAATTTCACTTTGGGACTTTCTTTCTAGGACTTAGGGATTAATTTACTTGGCCTCTAATAATTTTTAAATAATTTCTAACACCATAGGGAAAAAGCAGCTGACCACACCAAAATCTGACACACGCTGAGGAGGAAACTTACTACTTTCTACAAGAAAATTAAAGACCTACTTGGAAAAAAGTCATTTTTTATTGTGCGATAAGATTAGTATCACTGTGATTGTAAACAATACAACCAGGTCATCATAAAGCACCATCCACTTAAGCATGAGAAATTCTAGAGGAAAACAAACAAAACCATTCTAAATGCACCAAGTAACTACCTTATGCTAACACAGGCTTTCTAAAGAGCTTATTGCACTGGTTGCATTCCCATGGCACAGAGCAAAAAGTGTCAAATTCTGTTTATTTTTATTGAGTCCCACCTGCCTCATATTTATTCAAAGAATACAGGAAAATTACAGTATTTAAATACTGAAATTATTTTCTTTTTCTCTTCAAGTATGATGAATGTACAAGGTCTTTAAGCTTCAAATATTACGACAGCTAATATTTTAATATAATTAAAGGCTTAAAAATGCACTAAAGAAATTAATAATTCCCTGACAGCAGAAACATTCTTGTATGAAGAAAATCATTGTAACAACCAACACAGAAATGTTTCATTTAATTCTAAGATCTTTGAGGTGGCTCTTTCTCAAAGCATCTGCTATATATCAGACTGATGAATTGCTTTATTAGCTACATAATGTGTATAATGCTTTTCTTGGCACAACCCAAAAAGCCCTGCACATTTGCAACATCACTATGGGATACCGGCTAGAAGGGCACAGTCACTCTGCCCAAGGGCCTAGTGTGAGGACAGGCTGTATAAGGAAAATTGTAAATACCATGACATGAACGCAGCAAAAATAATCAAGAGCAAGAGACCCGCAACATTAGCAACGACCTGGCTTAGCACTCAGGGCAAGAAAAAATTACCAACATTTGTTTCGAAGTTTAAGGTCTCAATTTCTAAAGTATCCAAGAATCTTTAATTAAGTCCAATGAAACCTAGCAAGGCAAGTCCGTATGTTCAGTGCTCTTGAAGTCACTGCCTTCATTTAATGAATGTGTTGCTGCTTGCTAACCCAGTCTTACAAAACATTTCCAGCCATGCTGTAATGTCTTAGAAATTCTGCTTCATCAAGATCAACTGCATTTTTAAGGAGCTGAAATCTGAAATTGTAATACAAGACTGGCTATTTCAGCCATAGTTTTAAAATGGAATCACACGCATGCCTCCCTATAAAAAGCACAACTCCCCAAACTTCTTTTATGCAAAACAAAATGATAAAAGACCTAAGGTGCTTGGCAGCAGCACACATAACTTTTGTGAAATGCAACAGCACACATAACTTTCGTTAAATGTAATTTACCATATATACAGATTCTTTGCAGTGCAGGATTAAAAGAAGCTAAAGTACCTTAAAACACAAACAAATTGGTTTTGTTTGTTTCCACACTGTGGAACGTTGGATTTAATTTTATGTACTGATCTATTCTCACGCATGTGGTAGTAAGAAGTGAACACACCCTCATAGGCTACCTTTGATTTACCACATCAAGAAAATGGCACTAGTAAGATTAGGACCTCTATAAAATCCTCAGCACTACCTGCCTCCAACATTACTTTTTTCTACCATCTTGCCTCCTGGCTTATTACAGGCATCCCAAGGCACTGCAATTTTCATCATCCAAATAACAAGCATTCTTAGCAGTGACATCAGTAGAAGCAGAGAGCACTCATGATGCTATTAGACCAGAAGCCTGAATCTTTACAAATTCCAGCTGTAATTTATATAACGAGAATGGAGCAGAAAGACTTTGTGTGGAATGTACCCATCTGCAGAATTCCAGGATTTCATATTGAACTTCTAGACTATCATTAGGATCAATGGAAGGACCACGTACTAAAAATGCTTTAATTGATTTTGTTTTTATAAATGAGTGGAACTGCTTCCATATATCCTTTACATTCTCCCAGGCTCCTCCAGTCTGACAGTTCTCAACTAAGCACAGACAACTATCTGACCAATAGTAAAAGAAACACACACACACACATATATATACACATAAATAAAAGAACTGAGCTTTCCATTCATGCATTGTCTGCATGTTGGATTTCACATCTTTTCTTCTACCAAAGTGAAACCTGTGAGAATCTTCAAGAAGAGAAACGTTCAAAGTACTAGGCACTAATGGCGAACTGCAGAAAAACAGACCTGAAGAAACAGTTAGGAAAAAGACTACTAGGAAAGAACTCCACTTAATAACAGGCAAGATGTTGCAGTGGAGTTCACATATTTCTCCAAAGATGTTTTTCACTTCTTCCTCCTTGGTTCATTACCGGTATCAATAGCAATAGATCATGCAGCATCCATCTTCTAGGTTTTGCTGCCAAAGGCAGCTTCTGAAAGGTAGGCTGCTCACTGTATCCTGATCAGCAGACTCCAGGAAATATGAGCTCAGAAGGGTGTAAGCAACACACAAACACTTCCATGAACCTGGAAGGTCTAGGAAGACTTTTTGGCCTAAATATAACAGCAGATTAAAAATGATGAGTGATTACAGTCCGATGATCAGAGAAAGACAGTCGCTGTTTGGTTCTATTTCTATCTCACACTATTTCATCTCTGTTTATTTAGCAGGGAAAGGATTACAATACCTCTCCATTTACAAATCAATATTGCATTTAAGAAAAAACTTCATTATGATTACCTTTAAAGGTCAGATAGGCCTTCCTGGCTATTTTTAAGTGAATTATTGTATAATTGGAAGACACTATTCGAAAGCAAGTAAATGTGTGATTTTGCAGACAACAGTTATGTCACAAACATTAGTAAGAACAAACACTATTATAGTATACACCATTCTTAGTGGGTGGCTAAGGGATTTGGCCCTGTGCCTCGTGTTGCATTCAGTTCCTAGTAAGCGGCAGGATAAGAGTTCAAAAGTATGCAGCATGGGCCCACGTCTGCTCCCACTACACTGCTCTGAACTCAGGCTGCCCTCACTTGGAGTAGCTTTTCCTTGTCTTGTATTTCATGCAGAACCACCACAGTTTACATATATCCTCAGGAAAAACAAAACGACAACAAAAAATTCCATTTCAACATTAGGACATTATCAGCTACAACAGAAAATAATCTCTCCTTCCACCATTCTGTGAAAGCTTCCTTATCTGTATCATAGATGTTATAACGATGTTTAATTATTAAACTTACAGTAAGAGTTGTGAAAGTGCAATTTACATCTATTGGGTTTCTTTCTCTCTCTGTATGGTTATTAATCAAGTTTTCAGGCGTTTTTTATTTGAAGAAGACGAAAGGGTAATCATATACATTGGGGCTGCAGCAGAAAATATAAAGGAGAGCTATTTGCTTTGCAGAGAATTGTCTGAATTATGGAGTGAAAATAAGTCTTTTCTTTTGCAGTTTGTAAAGAGATTAAAAGCAGCTTATTTTCCAAAACAGGATAGATCATTGTTATTTTTATTATTATATTTTAAGGCTAGTAACTTCTTTTTCCTGACTGAATTGTGTATTAGTCTTTTCTAATTCTCAGATGATGCACTCACAGAGCCTGCAGAAAACTTCTGTGCCCTGGCTGTTGCTTTCAACTACCCCAAACAGCCCTGAATGGAATTGATATGCATTGGTTGTTTTTAACAAAGCTCTCCAGAACATTCATTTCACTCTGAAACAGTCTGAACAAGCTTTCAGACAATTTATAGGATTTAACTGAAAATGAAAACCATCTTCCCACCTTCTACCACAAAATGAAGAAGCACAAAGACAAGTTCTGCCCCATTTACTTTTCATTTTAACCCCTCAGTGAAAGCCTGACATTACACTAGCAGTGATTACTACTCTGGTGCCTTATGTGAAAATTGCAAGTGAATACATGATGTAACATAATGAAACCTGGCAACCACAAGGAAAAGATATGAAATTTCCACAAGTACAACAGTATAGCTATAGCTCAGTATCGGAAATAGCACTTCAAACATTATAATCCAGCATTTTTTCTCTCCCTGTCTTCCCATAGTCTTTCCCCAAATCTTTTACCACCCAGTTATTAAGAGGAGACACTATAAAGAGAAGTAGTTGCCCAAATACCACGACGGCTCTGATATTAAAAACAAGCACCCACACAGCAAGGCAGTTTTTG
>VWYK01021627.1:10407-20726 GCA_013399775.1 Semnornis frantzii | reverse complement strand
CCCAACATGATATTTCTGGTGAGTCCATGACAATGGACCCTGAATTGTTTAGTTAATTACTTGATAGGAGGCCCTGGGGAGCAGACCTTAGCTCTGTATTAACACCAATTCCTTTTCTTGGCCCAGTAAACGACAGGAGCCCTAAAAGTGCTCATTCCTCACCTAAGTTTTCTGCTCTGGGAGCGTGGTGTGAGGGAAGTGCTTGCTGGCACGGGGGAGCAGGCAAGGCCTCCCTGATTTGACAGGAATAATTCATGGGGAAGGTTTGCTCTCACGGTGGCATGCTGCAAGGAGCAGATGAAATGAGACAGATCATTTGAATTCCCTCTCGCCGTGGCTGCCCACGAGGGCTCGCACGCAGATGTTGAGAGCACCCACAGCAGTGAGCCATTTCTTGATATCATAACCAGTTCAAATCCAGCCTGGATTTCTAGGGCAGCAGGAAAAGGAAAGCAGTTACACAACAGGATGAAGTCAAGACCAAATGGAGGCAGGGTGTGGCAGATTAGGAACTTTCTTCCCCCCCACACTATTGAAATTTACCAGATGAGCTCAGACGTCTTGGAAGTAAGATAAAGCTCTAGTTCATAGAATCATAGAATGGTTTAGATTGGAAGGTACATCAGAGCTCATCCAGTTCCAACCACCCACCGTAGGCAGGGACACCTCCCTCTAGCACAGGTCACTCAAGGCCTCTCCCACCCTGGCCTTGAACACCTCCAGGGAGGGAGCAGCCACAACCTCCCTGGGCAACCTGTGCCAGTGTCTCACCACCCTCACTGCAAACAACTTCCTCCTAACATCCACTTTCAATCTCCCCTCTGCCACTTCAAACCCATTGCCCCTTGTCCTGGCATTCCAAGACCTTGTCAATAGTCCCTCCCCAGCCTTCCTGTAGCCCCCTTCAGATCCTGGAAGGCTACTCTAAGGTCTCCTGGAAGCCTTCTCTTCTGCAGGCTGCAGAGCCCCAACTCTCTCAGCCTGTCCTCACAGCAGAGCTGCTGCAGCCCTCTCAGCATCTTGGTGGCCTCCTCTGGACCCACTCCAACACTTCCATGTCCTTCCTGTGCTGGGGGCTCCAGAACTGCACACAGGACTGCAGGTGGGGTCTGAGGAGAGCAGAGCAAAGGGGCAGAATCCCCTCCCTTGCCCTGCTGCCCACACTGCTCTTGCTGCAGCCCAGCATAGGGTTGCTGTCTGGGCTGCACTCACACTGCAGGTTCATGTTGAGCTTTGCATCAACTAAGACCCCCAGGTTCTTTTCCTATTTAGAGCAAAGCAAAATTCACAGATATATATATACACACAATGTACAAGTATTTACAATTATATATAAATTAGAAACAATAGAGAAATCCAAACTCCCTCCTG
This sequence comes from Semnornis frantzii, assembly GCA_013399775.1. Lineage (NCBI taxonomy): Eukaryota > Metazoa > Chordata > Aves > Piciformes > Ramphastidae > Semnornis > Semnornis frantzii. Next base: position 19,355 of record VWYK01021627.1, on the reverse strand, counting down.
GACAAAGAAACTGCCCAGGAGGTCCTCAAGGCTACCCTCTCTCCGTCTTCCTTCCCAGACAGGCAAACAAAACAACCAGCAAAGCTTACCTACCTATCTGTCAGCCAAGGTTAATGGACAGATATCAGAGCAGAACGAAGTGGAAGCGAAAGGAAGCAGTGTCCCAGGGTGAAGTGGGACCAATTCTTTACATTTTGGGTTGTTATCCCCCTCAACAAACCAGTGAATGATGCAGACTTCAGCATTATTTTCTTTTTCACAACCAATGATGTAATTTCTCTCATTAAAATATTGCCATTAACCTCAAACCAGCACACAGGCTGATCTCACAAATATGATGTTTGATGCTTATGAGCATGGGCAAGCTGCTGTGATTTCTTATGTCACCGCTTTGCAATGTCTGAGGGCTAGACCTCTGCTGATGGTGGCTTCAGAATAGAAATCAGTGTAATGACCACTAAACACCTAGGATGGGCCAGGGGTGCTTGGGCATAGCCATGGGGTGGGTGTGGTGTGTGCAGATCCAACCCTATGTGTTTCTCTGTTTCTGTTACCCCTCCTGAACAGTGTGCCCCAGCAACTGAACTTCCAAATTGTCTTGGTAGGACTTGACATTTTTTTTTTTAATTAAAAACCAGCCTTAACTGCTCTTTTTATTGGTGTTTGTCAGTTCTGAGAGTCCAAACTCAGCCTCATCATGCTTCTTCCTTGCCTCTCTCTCCCCCACAGATCTGACTATTGCAGTTTTGGGACAATTAGGCAGCTTGGGTCACTTTGGGGCCAAAACTGACCCAATTGATAATGAGTATCCAAATCAGGAGCAGGGCTGCATACGATGAGGCAAAACTTTATTTTTACTGTGGCTTATTGACTGAAATAAAATCCTTCCATGAGTAATCTTAAACTCTTTAGATGTGGAGGTTCCACTGAATAGCTGTTCAGTATGATGTCCATTGCATCACTGCTGTGGTTCAAATCTATCCCAAGAGCCAAGAAGCTCTGGTGGGCTGATGGTAAAGGAATTGATGTCAGAGGCCAAATCTACATGGAGTAGCAGCAGCTTTTGCTTAAGTAGATAGAGTTCATGTATTTGTCTTCATGTGTTTTCTCACACACATGTAGACATGGAGTTGTGGGGCATGTGTGCACAGACAGGTGGTATAGTTTGTGATGTCCTTTGAGATGCCTTGACAGGACTCAGAAATGATTGACAGGTCTCACCAGTGTCTTGCCACAGTAACCAGCCCAAGGTAGCAAAGGATCCGTACTCAAAAGGATCCACACTTGCTAAGGGTCACTCTTTCAGGATGGTGTCCCCTGAAAACTACCTTTCAGACGTCTTTTCCTCAAGGAAAAGTGGTTTCAGCTTCACCTTCCTTTCATGCTGGTCTGTAGAATTATCTGCACTGGTGTGATGGTTTGGGAGTTCCCTGCCCCCCCACACTTTGCAAAGTGACCCAGACTAGACTCAGCTGGCTAGAAGTTAAGAGATGAGACTCTGTTTACAGCTCAGCACAATATACAAGCAGAGATATACACAACGTACAGGAATAGTTACAGAAATATACAAGGTAAAGGTAATACAGAAACACAACTCCCCTCCCAGAAATCAGAGTCCCCAGGAGGGGCTCCCAATCACCCTTCCACCCTCTCCCCACCCCTCTACCTTACCCCAAGGTTTGCCTTATGCACAAGGTGAGTTTGGAGGATCAGCCAGGGGGGTTAGAAGAAAAGTGGTTAGTGAGGTTACTCAGCAGAGAGGAGAAGGCAAAGAAGCTAGACAGCCCCAGAGTGTCTGTGCCTGAGAGTCTTATCTTTGTTTTGTATTCTTTTCTTATCCGTCTCAGCAAGCCTATGAGTGAAGCAGACATCACCATTGTTTCCTTTTCACAGCCTATAATATAATTTTCTCCATTAAAATATTCCAATTAGCCTCAAAGCAGCACAACTGGTTTGTCAGCTTCATCCCTAACCACTCTAGCATTTATCAGCTTCATCTCTCACTACCCTAGCATGGCTGGATGAACCAATGCCAGTTGCTAAGGTATGACAATGAAAGTGGTGGCATCAGAGGGAACTTTTCTCCTCCCTCCCAGTCAAGCACAAAGGATGCATTTGTGCTTGGCTGTGGGTTTTTTTTGGCAGTGGACTGTCAGTGGAGCTCCCAATTCACCTGGATTCTTGGTGTGCACCTTCCCTGATGGTTGAGACAAGGCAGTGCCAGTGGGAAATCAAGGGTCAGGTTCTGGCTCTACCACAAGCTCCCTTTGTGACCACAGGTGATTTATTGCCTCTCTCAGTGCCTCAGTCCCCTGCTGTTAATAGCACATCCTCTTCTTTGCTGTGTTTCTGTCCTTGTCAGTTTAGATTGTAAATTCTTTAGGGCAAGAACTGTCTCTTGCTATGAGCATGCACTGGACTTAGTACAATCAAACTCTGATCTCAGCAGAAGCCTTTTAACATTGCTGTCATAGAAGTAAAAGTAATACCTGGGAGCCAGGACTCCTGAGTTCTCTGGCCAGGTCTCTCAACCCTACATTGCAGCCAGGGACTTTGTCCTTTGCTAGAATAAAGCATCTCTAAAATAGCAGTTGGAATGGGAAAGGAAAGAGGTTCTCTTTATTTTGGGAAGGTTTAAGCTGAACAGGGGAGTTTTAGGTTGGACATTAGGAACAATTTCTTTCCTGAAAGGGTTGTCAAGCCCTGGAACAGGCTGCCCAGGGACGTGATGGAGTCCCCATCCCTGGAGTGATTTAAAACACATGTAGATGCTGTGCTGAGGGATATGGTTTAGTGGTGACCTGGCAGCACTGGGTTGACAGTTGGACTTAATGACCTTAAAGGTCTCCTCCAACCAGAACAATTCTGTGATTCTGTGTATAACTTCAGTGTAGGGTTGATGTGGTGCAATAACCAGCTGTGAATAACCACTATGAGTCAGATTGGGCTTCCTACAGAACTGGTTGCTTGCCCAAAGGATGGACAATTTAAAAGGTTACACTTACTCCTGGGGCTGATCCAACACCAGGGCAAAGGCTCTGTGGACAGTATCTTGGCTCTGCTGCACGACTGCTGTCGTGATACCTTGCACTTCCCAACCTCCTCTGTTTGCTGCCTTCATTAGCAAAGCTGTTCAGAGAGATGTATTCTGCCCATGTACCACTCACTGCTGCCTACAAACCGACTGAGTGAGCTCCAAAACCTCCTTTATATGCTGTTTGTCTTTTCTAGACACTGAGCAGTGACAGCTTTGTCAAAGGGCATAGCTGGTGACAGGAGGATGAGCAGCCCTGGAGGTTGCAAGGACAGAGGGTCCTGGTAGTTGTGGCTTAGAGGGACGTAAAGATTCTGCTGTCAGTCTCACAGCAAGGGATTCTTCAAGTCAGTGCATGCTGTGGGCAGAAGGGCCAGAGAAGGGCAAGGTCTCCAGGCATGAGGCAGAAATACTGGGTGGCTCCTCATGGGCAGAGCAGAGATGGAGAAATTCTGCTGCTCTGCTCCACTCTGGTGAGGCCTCATCTGCAGCCCAGTGTCCAGCTCTGGACATCTCAGCACATAAAGGAAAGAAACCTGTTGGAGCAGGTCCAGAGGAGGCCACAAAAATGATTAGAGGGCTGGAACACCTCTGCTATGAGGACAAGCTAAGAGAGCAGGGGTTATTCAGCCTGGAAAAGGCTCCAGGGATATATTATTGTGGCCTTTCAGTACTTAAGGACTGAATGCTGAATAGAGTACTTAAGGACTGAAGAAAAATGGGGACAATTTTTTTATTAGGGCCTGTTGGGACAGGGCAAAGGGTGATGGTTTCAAACTAAAAGAGGGGAGATTTAGACTAGATAGAAGGAAGACATTTTTCACACTTGAGGGTGGTAAAAAACTGGCCCAGGTTGCCCAGAGTGGTGATAGATGCCCCATCCCTGGAACCAATCCCTGTCAGCTTGGATGGGGCTCTGGGCACCTTGATGTAGTTGAAGCTGTTCCTGCTCACTGCTTGGAATTGAATTATATGATCTTTAAAGGTCCCTTCCAACCCAACCCATTCTGTGGTTCTATGGTTCTAAATGAGTAACATGGGGGGCAGAAGAGCTTTCTTGTCTATGGCAAGGTGGAGTTGGCTTGCCTGATCTGATGGCCTGTTATTGTAGAGATTCCCCCACTTGGCTGAAACCCAGGAGCTCCATTCAGTTGTCCAAACCAGGCTCTCAGCACTGTGCAAGATGCTGTGGGTGTCCCAGTACGTCCCCAGCTGTGGCTCTAGAAGGGCAGAGGTCTTCTGCACATCTTGTATGCTACCTGCCAGCAGTCTGTGGACATCTTTGATATTCTCTGAAACAGTCCAAGATGCCCCTGGTCTCCAGCTTCTTCAGGGATGCCTTGGATAAGGCAAGTGAGGGATTGTCCTCTGTGGGAACTTTCACTGGAAGGCAAGGCTTGCTTCTCTGAGTGGAGAAGAGCAGGGAAGCTATGGGACAGGGTCTATTCTGGACCCTGTGCCATCCTCCTAAGGCCAAGCTGGAACAAAAAATATTCCAGCCACCTCTGTGAGCTCCTCCTCCAGCTGCCAGCTGGAAATGCATTCAGTTTGAGTGTGAACTTCACTTCCCACAGGAAAATCTTTTCCTACCTGTTAGTATAGTTCCTGGCACTGCCCCAGTCCCAATGTCTCCCAAGTCTTTTTCTGGGGAAGTACATGCATCCAGAGCAAGTCAGTCCTCAAAATGGGATATCAGGATGATGGCAAGGAGGTGAGAGGCATCTGATAGGAAAGTGATACCAAGGAGATGGGAGACATCTGGTATCAGTCATCAGATCTCAGCTAGTTGCCTGGACCCGTCTGTAGCAGAGGGAAGGAGACAGGAAATCTGTAGGAGGTGTTGTAGACACATTTCTTGGGCTGGGATGAATGGAAATCTCTGTCTCCTTCTCCCTGTTGATGAAAGATGAAGCTGAGATGATGAGTTTAAATTAGCTTTCCCACTTTTGGACAGCTGAAGTATGGGAGGAAATCCCATTCAAGGATACTTGGGTCTGCCTCCGAGGCTCCAGATGAGATTTTCAGACACGTGAACAGGAGCTTCCATAAGAAGCTACAAACTGGAGCAAACTGTTCTCACTGTGTCTACCCCCAGAGGCTTGGGGCTAGCAGAGGGGGGAACATTTGACACAAAACATTCCTTGCAGCCCAGAAAATAAAAAGCTTATGTGAGGAAAGCAAGAGAAAAGGAGGCTCAACCCTTAAAAGGTGCAGAATCAATGTCCTGCTTTTAGCTGTCACCTCAAGAGGTTAGGCATACAGCTAGGGGGGATAGAAGCTGGAGGCTTAGTTCAGTCTGTAGCCTGGAGATGAGTCAAGCTTGCAGCATCCCCTTTCCAACAGTGTCCACAGGAGGCTGTGTTGGTAACCCAGCCTGCTGGCACCAGCTGTGAGGCTGAGGAAATGTTTCTGGCTGCAGGGAGTTGAGTCTTGGTGTTATCCTCCTCAGGCCACCCTTTGAGCCAGCAGATGAGAGTCTTCCTGATGTGCTCCTTGTCTCAGGAGACATTTGAGTTTTTAAGCACAGCACAGGAATCTGAGAGCTTTGTCTCCTCAGTTGGCTCAGAGTAGTTAACAAGTTGGCCTTGATGTTCGATGGCCAAGGTCAAGCCATTCTTTCACAGCTAGCAAAGAAGGGAATTGCACCTGCAAGAAAGGGCTTGAACCCACAAGAAGGGATCTGAACCCACTAAAAGGGGTTTGGACCTACAAGAGGGGGTGTGGACTCAGCTGGGCACTCCCTCGAATGGCAGGAGGGGGCACAGGGACTGCTCCTAGTTGGGTGTTGAGGTCTGGGCTAACACGTGGGATGCTGTGTTGGAGGCAGGGGAAGGTGGTTGAGGAAATTATGATGCTTTTGGTGGCCTACATCTGTTCCTGGTGTTGGAGGGGCCCTCCTGTGCCTGCCTGCCATAGCTTACCTTCTATGTGGACTCACACATCTGAAGTTTTATGTTAGGATTTGAGGGATTTACAAATCCCTGGATTGTAAGATGGTTTACAAAACCCTGGAGTGAGATGCTTAGAGCCAGGTGCAACTATTTAACCAGTCAGGGCTTAGGTTTGAAGGTAAAGGGCAATTTGAATCAGATTCAGAGTTTGTAACGGAGGAGTTGTGTCACATCCCAGCTCCCTAGGCTGACGTGTGTGATGCTGAGCTCTGTGATCTTAGCTTTGTGGGAGGACAACTCTGGGAGTCTTTTTGAACTGGTTGCTGATGGCAGGCCTCTCCTACATCTTCTCCACAAATGTAGCAGGTGACATATGCTATGTCCCATCATGTTTGAGGTCCTAACTCCTGTGAAGATCAAGGCAGGGCTTGGAGGTGCAGGAGGACTAAAAGTACCTGAATGCATCTGGAGACTGTGCCTGCAAAGTGCTCTTTTGAACATGTGCACAGGTAGCTGGCACATCAGAGAATCAAAGGATAGCAGAGATTGGAAGGGACCTCCTGAGATCATCTAGTCCAGCCCCTGCTACAACAGATTCAGCTAGAGCAGGCTGCAGGGTAATTCCCCTAAGCTGTGGCAAACAGGAGATGGGCAGCAGGTTGCAGGTAGGACAGGGCACAGGAACATGGGGCAATGTGAAAAGTGAGGTCTCAAAAGCAGGAGACTAATTGTGGCACCTCAGGTAAGCTATGGAGGTGTGGCTGTGGAGAAACAGACATGGGCAGAGGGTTACCTATGGAGGAGTCAGGGAGAAAGAACATTTGGGGCTAGCAGTGAGACTCCTTGTAGCCAAAAGAGGACATCCCTTTGCTGCTCAGCTGACTCCAGTGTACACCAGAGGGTTTTTCACTTCCAGCCATAACTGCAGACCCTGAAGCTGTATTTCCTTCAACTCAATAACCACAACATCTGCTCTGCTCCTGTCTGTCTCAGCAACAGCACAACCAGAAGGACCAGGAGGACAGTGATTGTCCCCCTGTACTCTGTGCCTCAAATACTGAGCTCAGTTTTAGTCCACTCACTACAAGATGACCACTGAGGTGCTGGAGCATGTCCAAAGAAAGGCAGCAAAGCTGGTGAAGGGTCTGGAGGCCTTCTCAATGATCTTAAAGGTCTTTCCCACCCAAAACAATTCTGTAATTCTGTAAGAGCAGATCCCTGGAGTGCAGGAATCTCTTTCAAGCCGATGTCACCAGGAGGCTGCAGCACCTTTCCCAGCTACTTCTGCAGTACCTGACACACAGCCTGAGCTTACCCAACCACCCTGGCCACATGCCTTCCTCCCTGGGAGGAAAGCTTCCACGCTCTCTGGTGCCTGGGATCCTTGCCACACTGCACGAGGTGAAATCATTTGTCCAGGAAGCAACGCTCTGTGAGGTCAGGGAAAGGAGGAAACAGAGGAGCCAGGGTCAGGGCTTTGGAGGCAATGTGCAATGCCAGCAGGGAGAGGCTGCATGTTCGCTCTTCCTGGAGGCATTTGGGCAGCAAATGACAGAGCCACTGAATTATTCCACAGGAGAGGGAGGCAGGAGGGGAAAATCCATTCATTCATTCCAGAAATCAATAGCCCCCATGTGTCATTTAAGCTGGCCTTCCCCTGGAGAAGCCACAAAAATGATGAAGGAAGTTGAACATCTCCCTTATGAGGAGAGCCTGAGGGAGCTGGGGCTTGTTAGCTTGGAGAGGAGGAGACTAAGGGCTGACCTCATTCATGTTTATCAATATGTAAGGGGTGAGTGCCAGGAGGCTGGAGCCAGGCTCTGCTGGGTGATGCCCAGTGACAGGACAAGGGACAATGAGTGGAACTTGAGGCATAGAAGGTTCCATGTGAACCTGAGGAGGAATTTTTTCCCTGTGAGGGTGACAGAACCCTGGAACAGGCTGCCCAGGGGGGTTGTGGATTCTCCCTCTCTGGAGATATTCAAGAACCCTCTGGATGCATTTCAGTGTGATCTGCTCTAGGTGATCTTGCTCTGGCAGGGGGGCAGGACCAGATGATCCTTCGAGGTCCCTTCCAGCCCCTGACATTCAGTGATTCTAAATGCAAGACGGAAGAGACCTCTATTGCTCTGCTGCTGAGAGTAGAAACTCTGTCCTGACTCAGCCAGAGAAAGGTGCCTGTAGAGATTATTCTGTGGTGACTCCTGAGTCATGCCTAGATCGATGAGCTCAGCAGTTTCTTGGTGCTTCTGGGATGTGTCTCATCTAAGCCTTTTACCATAGTCGATGTTAATGCAAACATCCCCCGCGCAGCGCAGGGCAGCCGCGTTGGCTCCATCAGGCATGCAAGAAGCATTCGCCTGGGCTGCGGAAGAAGCCTTCAGAGTAGCAGGAGGTCGAAGGGACGTGTCTGAAAATGAAAGGCTTCGTTTTCTTTTGCATTAGGCACGCACCTTGGGCTTCAAAGAGGAGACGAGGAGCCCCTCCAGCAGGGGCCTCCTGAATCGACGACGGCTGAACTAGGTGATGGTTGTGTAGAATCGCAGAGTCATTTACATTAGAAGAGACCTTTAAGATCAACAACTCCAACTGTTAACCCAGCACTGCCGAGTCTGCTGCTAAACCTTGTCCCTCAGTTTCACATCTATATAGCTTTTAAATATTTCCAGGACTCCACCACTTCCCTGGGCAGCTCGCTCCAGGGCTTTACAACCCCTTCAGGAAAGAAATTATTTTTGTTGTCCAAATTAAATCTCTCCTGGCACAATTTGAGACTGCTTCCTCTTAATCTATTGCTTGTTACCTGGGAGAAGTGATCAACCTCCATCTCACTACAACCTCCTTTCAGGTAGTTGTAGAGTGAGAAGGTCTCCCCTGAGCCTCCTTTTCTCTACACTCAACAACCCCAGTTCCTTTAGCTGTTCTTCATAAGAATTGTGCTCCAGACCTTCAGCACCTGCCTTTGGACCTGCTCCAGCACCTCAATGTCCTTCTTGTAGTAAGGGGTCCAGAACTGAACCCAG